>SKCR01033121.1:0-42985 GCA_019454045.1 Zanthoxylum bungeanum | reverse complement strand
ACCACGGTCAACATAATCCCCAAGAAAGAGGTAGTTCGCGGCAGGAGGGTACCCGCCATGTTCAAACAGTCTGAGGAGATCTTTGTATTGACCATGAATATCACCTGTAAGAGGCCTGCCATGTTAGAAACACCAGATACGAGGGGCAAAAATAAGCATAAAAGCAAATGAGCAAAACATTAACAGCTTTTCACAACACTGCATAGCAAAGATGCATCTAATCAAATACGGATACATAAAATGCAAGCCTCGAACATTTTTATGCATACCCAGATAAGAATTCTTCCTCAATTCGCCATCAATCATCCCAAATTACAAGAAAAACCAAATATTTTGATTAAAAAAAATCTCCATTAACGACTGATCTCATAATAATGTGATCATACGCAGACCCTTTAATACAAACAACCACAAATAAAAACAATACAATTGTCTGATTCAAGATCAAAACATATGTTATAATTCCACAATATACTGAAAGAGAGCTCACCACAGATGCGAATGGGAGCTTCAACTTGAACGAGATTGGGCTGAGAGAGGAAGATTTGGCGAGAGTTGACACAAAGCTGGCGGATTTCACCCTCTGAAAGCTGCACTTGCTTGCCTCCTCTGCCGTCCAACAGCCTCCTTATTATATCATCCAATACTACTTTATCCATCATTCCTTCCATTGACATCATCATCATTCTTTATATACTCACACACAGATTCAAGTTTCAAGATTCAATCAAAAGGGTATGCAAAATAATAGACAAAGATCAAGATTTTTACAGTGAATAAAGAAAAAGGCCAATAATGAATCAAAAGCTCAAATTTTTAGAGAGAGAGGAACAATCTTGAATTGTTGAAATAATAGAAATAGATCAAATGCTCAACTTGTCAACAATAGTCGATGGAAAAATGAAGAGAGGATGTAAATAGATACAAGGGTAATGAAGAAAAAATGAAACAAAAAGCCATCTTTTTAGAGAGGGGGAGACAGAAATAGGGGTTGAAAACCAAATTATGAATAGGGAAATTGCAAAGCCAAAAAAAAAAAAAAAAAAAAAAAAAAATTCATTTTGACAAATGAGCCACAATGTTTGAGTTTTGTCAAAATGACCAATTTCTCCGAATTTTTCAGAAGTCTATCCCGAAATTCCATTTTTTTTAATTTAAAACTTCGGAGATCCGAAGTTAGTACTTCAGATATCCAATATTTTAATTTTTTTTGTTCTTTTAAAATAAAACTTCGGAAATTCTAAGTTAATATTTCGGATCTCATAAGTTTTAATATTTTTGTATTCTTTTGAATTAAAATTTAGGAGATCTAAGTTAATACTTCAAATCTCATAAGTTTTAATATTTTTTTATTATTTTGAATTAAAACTTAGAAGATCATAAGTTATTTAAGATCTCCTAAGTTTTTTTTTTTTTTTTTTTATTTTTATTTATTTAAAACTTAGGAGATCCTAAGTCAGGATTTCTTACGTTTTTAATTTTTTTATTTAAAATTTAGGAGATCTTAAGTCAAAACTGGAAAAGATCTAAGATGACTATGCTAATCTAATACTAACATATCTAAGATGTTTGTTACCTCGGTTAACCCTCATGTTCAAACTTCTTAATCTGCTTATCAACTCTCTCTCTCCCTCGCACGCTCGAACAAATTTCATCGAAACTTAGGAGATCCAAAGTTCCAACAATTTAAAAATAAAAAACTTTGGAGATATGAAGTTTTGATTTAAGATCTCCTAAGTTTTAAATAAAAAAAATAAAAATATTAAAAAACTCAGGAGATCCTAAATTTTGACTTAAGAGCTCCTAAGTTTTAAATTAAAAATAAAAATAAAAACTTAGAAGATACGAAGTATTGACTTAGGATCTCCTAAGTTTTAAATAAAAAATTAAAAACTTAGGAGATACAAAATATTAACTTAGGATTTCCTAATTTTAATTCAAATGAATAAAAAAAAAATTTAAAACTTAGGAGATTCGAAGTATTAACTTAGGATCTCCCAAGTTTTAATTCATAAAATACAAAAATATTAAAACTTATGAGATCTGAAATATTAACTTAGGATCTCCGATGTTTTATTTTAAAAGAATAAAAAAATATTAAAACTCCGGATTTCCGAAGTTAGTACTTCGGATTTCCGAAGTTTTAAATAAAAAAATAAACAAATGGAACTTCGGGGTAGACTTCAGAGAAGTTGGATTCTCCGAATTTTACTTCGGAGAAGTTGGTCATTTTGACAAAATAGAAACGTTGTGGCTCATTTTGGTAAATGATAAAGTTTTTTTGACTAGTTTTGCCAATCTTCTTTATGGATATGGATTTAAATGGAAAAAATAAATAAAAGAGTAATTTTCAAGTACTAATATTCAGGTTTGACATATTTACAAGTGGCTAATGTTATGATACCCAAGGGTATCAAATACCATTGAGTTCAAAGTTGCATGTTTAATGCAACTTTGAGTATTGAACATGCAACTTCTACCAATAAACATGCAACTGATTTTATATTTTAAAAAAATTTATGTTTATTGATATAATTTACATGTTTAATGTTCAAAGTTGCATGTTCAGTGCTCAAAGTTGCATTTGATATCATAGACATGCTAAATGTGTTTATTAATGAACAAAAGACCCCTATAAATTAATTAATTATTGTATTGACTATAACTCTGGACATATGATACTTATTTTTTTTGACATGAGAATATGATTGATGTGACTAGTAATTTTGAACATGTCAACAAAAAAATATTAAAACTTTTGCTTATAGTAAGTTTTAGTAAATTTGTCATTTTAATTAGGGATAATAATATTTTAGTCTTAAAAATTATTATTATTATTATTATATTATTATTATTATATTTAAATCATAAAAGAATTTTTTTTTTTTTTATTATTATTAAGATCTATAAGTGAATAAGTTTGTTCTTTTAAGTCATAATCCGTTAACTCTAGCGGACCTACTGACGTGATTATATTTAAATCATAAAAGAATTTTTTATTTTTTTTATTATTAAGATCTATAAATGAATAAGTTTGTTCTTTTAAGTCATAATCCGTTAACTCTAGCGGACCTACTGACGTGACATGACGAAAAAAAACCTCAGCACAAATATTAAATCAGTCAGTTGACGCGTCAGATTGGGATAACATCTTCTGAAGTTCTAAAAGTTGTGTTTTTTTTTTTACATTTCAGTCCTAAAAGAAAATTTTATTTATAATTAAATCCCATAAGTGAATACGTTTTTTTAAGTCATAATCTGTTAATTGTAATGGACCTGTTGACGTAGCATAACGAAACGATACTTAAACACAAATATTAAATCAGTCAGCATATACTTTGGCATATTTGTATGCTTGCCAGTAAAATGACTCACCTAGATCAATTGAAGGAAAATCATTGTTTATTCTATCCATAAAAAATTCCTCTATGTTTATCATATTATTTATATTATCTGTCTCGATATCATTATCTTCATCTGCTGTGCTCTCAAATCCTGATCTAGAAGATGACGACATTTGAGTTTGCCATGTGCTCCGGGGAAAATCGTCTCAAGACTTCTCCCAATCAAACTACATATAACATGGAGTTCTGTAAACTGTTTATGAACGGAGCCCTAAAAGAAGTCTATGTTATATGTAGTTTAATTGGGAGAAGTTCTTGAGGCGACTTTCCCTAGAACGCCATGACAAACCCAAAGATCATCATCTTCTATGTCAGGATTTGTGAACACATCAGATGAATATAGTGATATCGAGACAGATAATACAAATAATGTGGTAAACATAGAAAAAAATTTTATGGATAAAATAAACAAAGATCTTCCTTCAGTTGATAATGTGATATGTCAAAATGAATCTAATGTTCTAGTTTTCGAAATATTCTTAGAACATGCCATTATCAGTTTTGCATAGAAAAATATAAAAGCTTGAAATAGGTAAAAAAATCATGCTTAATAAAATTTTATTTTAATTTTCCAGAATTTAATCATGCAAATTAAACTTGAATTACATGTTTATAACTAATGATACCAATTGTTGGAACATATCCAAATTAAAATGGAAAAAAAATCCATAAATTTACTTTCTTATGATTTAAGCAAACATGTATTACTTAGTCTTAAATTCATTTACATACATGATGAAATAAATTTATTTGATTCAGAACATAGTTACATATCTCAATTTTCTGCAGAGAATTTCCTTAATCAAACTTAATTAATTAACCTTAAATGAATACAATGCTAATCTATATATAGGAGATGAGGGGAAGTTATTTAACTTCCCATCATGGGTGGATAGGCCGGGTTAACGGGTGACCCGACCCAAACCCATTTCCAACAGCTTTTGACTCAAGCCTCTTCAATAAAAGTGTTGCAGCTATGATACAGAGAGGATCCAGATGAAGCAAAGCCAAAGTTGAACTCATTTTGATCAAGCAATTATGAAAATAGAGTTGTAAGCAGACAGCAAGTCCATTTGGGACAACTTTTTTGAGTAAAAGATGTCTTTAGTTGACCTTGGAATGAAAATGATGGCATTGTACAAAACATTCTCTCAATTGGGTCCTTTTATTTTTGAGTTAATGTCATGGGGATGGCAAAAGGGGGATGCAATTTTTGCATTCAACAACCCAGATTGTGTACACACTAAGGAATGGATGCCTTCTTTTGACAAAATAAAATATTGTTAAGTTGAGAGGTAAGTTCTTCTTTTGCCGCCCTAATGACTTGCTACACAGCAACAGAATTAGATAAGATCTTTCACAGGTTATTTAATTAAACAGGTAACAATAAAAGACTAATTAAAAAGCAAAAATGATTCCGAAAATGTAGTCAAGTCTGATTGAAGCTCATGTTCTGTTCACTTTTAGGATGCCGTTGGTGCTCCGCACTATATTAAAATATATTATATTTTATTGAGATGTATTGTATTATGGTGCATTAAATTTTATATTTAATATTGGCAACCATTGATCGACCTCCATTGAAAATCTGTAAATATTATCCATTCCAGTCTTATTTGCTACTCTTGGAATCTTAGTCTCCGACTCTATGCAACAACACAAATTTCACAAGCATCAGGCTTTTGTTCACTGTAGATATATGTTGATGGTAGTTTTTCGTTCTAGGGGTAATTTAGAAAACTTACTCATTGAACAAAACCTTCCCCAAATCATGAATTTGTTTGATTAGATGAGAAACCAAAGGCAAACTTGGCAAGCATATAAGAAATCACAAAGAAAAAAAAAAGATTAACGTGGTTCGGTGGAGAGTGGCTCCAACCTACATCCACAAGAGCAAAGAAATGAAACTTTATTACTAGCTCAGGTCAAACCGACCTGCTTTTTATCTCTCTATCACTAAGCTTTTTTTTTTTCTCTTTTACAAGTTGTGAAAATATAAAAAATGCTAATAAGCAAGCCTCAAGGAACCAACCCCTGACACTTAATCCTCGACCCTTTTATATAGGCCCATAAATCTTCTGCTACACCCATAAATTTACCATTGCTCCAACACATGATGTCAGCCACGTCTTCTTGTCATTATTGCTCACTATTACACGTTCCCTTCATATGAGCTTCTGTATCTTTTACTGCACCAATTAATGTACTGTTACACCAACTCATGACGTCAGCCACGTCCTCTGTCATTATTGCCCACAATTACACGTTCTGCCAGCTTGCAACTCTGCCACTCTACTACTGTTACACACTTTGCCCACGTGACAGCCTGTATTTCAACTACTCTCATGTTGTTCCATGTGCCAGAAGATAATATTCCGCCTTGCTCCCATTGCATCAACTTTCTGGAGGCTCGAATTTTCATGTAGGCTTACGTCATCCATTCGTAAGCACAAGTTATGACAACCCATAGCTAGGTCACCGGGTCGGCATTCCGAGGTGACTAGTGTTGGATCTTCTTCCTCTCTTCTTTACCAGGTCGGGTCGTGAGAGAGATTTCCTCACTTCCCTCACTTTCTCTTTGCAATTCCTGAACATTTTTGACAAGTGTTCGAAGGCTTATTATCAGGTCAGGTTGGAATTCAATGTGCAAATGGCATCGAGTCTGATCCTTCTCATCAGGTCGAGGGCCTGCGTGCCTCGGGCTCGGGTCTCTCTACTTGGCCTCTCATTCTTATCAGGACCTTGGGCCCCCACCTTATTAAGTGCTAAAACCCATTCTACCATTCTTCAGGCTTTTGAGTTCTTCGGGATCGAAAATCACCATCAACAATATACAATTAAAGTTTTAGTTCTAATCACTTCGACTATAGATCTAGTGGGAGCGGATGCTTCGATATCAATGATATTGATACTGTTGTATAAAGTTAGAGACGAGGATTCCAATGATACTAAATATAATATAAAAATTCATCGGAACACGATAGTAGTCGGTGGTGGTACTTAGAGTTCATGGTTGCCGGCTGTAAGACATGGTGGTCGGTAATAAAAACAACAGCTGGAAGTAATAAAATATTAATTTATTAACTAAAATAAATTAAAATAAGTAAGATATAGAAAAAAGAAATGAATTAGAAAAAAATAGTAAATGAGACCATTTTGTCTCATATTATGCTGGGAAATTGACCAAAAAAATACAGGCGGTATAGATATTGAACAACTTAATTCATGCCCTTAATATTCTGTTTGCCAAGAGTTTCATTTGATTGACTGTAGAATTTGGCGGTAGCTGCCCTCCAAAATTGGGTTCTCGCACGATATCCTAAGATAATCAACATGGCAACATATATACAAACATAGGTAACTTGTAACAATTTTAACATTTTTCTTGTCGTGTGATAATCAAGTTTTAACTTATTATCCGCTTGGTCATGGGTGAACTCTAGAAATAATCTCTCTCTGAAAAATTACGATTAGTATGAACTTTACGTACCGGATACGATCTTCTTTTTATAGACTACCAATGGACTATACGTCATCTATAATATGTCCCACAACAAAATCTTTAACAATTTCTAGTTGTTGTTACCTTTTTAAGAGACGAGGACTTGGCAAAATCAAACTACAGAGTAAAAAATTGGCGATAAAAGTCTAGTTAACAAATGTGTTTAACTAATGGAACAAGCAATCACGATATCTACGCCATTCATAACTGTTTGTCAACCAATTAATACAATGAATTTCGAGGCACTTTACTGGTATTTAATATGTTAAGAACTATGTCAACTCCAATATAAACAAGTAAAAAATATGCAAAAGTGCCACGTTATTTTTACCAGAAAGTAGATTCAGAATGAGGCTCTATGAAGATCAAGCATACAAATTAACATAGATTCAACATCCAATGGATTGAAAGATACTACTCTTTAAAAGTTTCAAAGTCGCTTCTAAGAACAACCATATAATGAGAAATTTACTTGAATCTTGTTTTCAAAAATGAAATTCTACCACAAGCGAAGCCCATTTCCTGGAGCATGCATCTCAGCTACACTTCAAACATTGTGAAGGGTAAAATATAGTATCCATTCAGTCAGAAAAACCAAACAAAACCCCTTGTTGATGGTGGTTTTTCATCCCCGAGAAAGTTCAAATATCGAGGAGGGATCAAATGAGATTTGTACTTGGCCAAGAGAGGATGATAATGGTCCACGGGCTTAGAAAGACAGAAGTCAGATAGATGTGCTCGACCCTATTATGCGGAAGAATCCTCCCGAGGGCAGAACTTGCTGGTTGTTGCGAAATTATCGTATCGCAAGTATACGGTGTCAAGTTTTAGTAAACAATGAATATAAAGTATCTAATCCACATGGATTGAAATCAAATCCACATTAAGTACTATCATTAATAAACTTAACATTATTTAGAAGTAATTTAAATTAAACTAAATTAAAACTAAAAACTAAATAAGCAAAAAGTCAAAAGTCAAAACGTTTAAATTGAGAAAGACCAAGATGAGAGGAATTTTAAAGTCTGATTTCATCTACTATCCCCTATGTATTCGTTAGGCCAATCAATTATTACGCAATTTCTTAGTTTATAAGCTAAAAATCCTAAATTATTATACTCCATATCCCGAGTGTCGAGTGAAAATATTATTAATTACCGACTTCGATATCCCTTAAAAATCTAGCAATTAACAACTCATTACGTCATGTGATTCTTTGTCAACGACTTCAAAGAAATTATAGGCCTCATGAACTCTATAAAATTCCTACGTTATATTTTCTAGATCCTATTCAAATTCTCCTCTCCCGAGTGATAGATACTAAACATGAAATCGTCTAATTTATGGCCAACAAACCATAAGCATTAAACATAAGAAAATATAAATAAACTGAATTTAAAATTTCATAACAATTAATTGAAAATCAACACATAGGTTATAGCATAGGCTACATCATCCTCTAGAATAATAAAATTAGTTCATGACCAAATAAAAGAATAATGAAATTTGAGTCAAGAACATATTGAACATCATAAGTGTTTAAAGAAAGAAACTTCAGACGTCACTTCCTTCGTCCCCTCTTCTTGCTCTTCAATCCTCTATAAATTATGTATTTAGAGTTCTCTTGTTGTGTCTGATTGTCTCCTTTAGGGTTTTGGATGCACTTATTTATTTATAGGGAAGCCATGAAGTCATTCTACTTGTAGAAAAAATATTCCTAGTCTGAAAATCATCCGGGACATTGCGACGCCAGAAGTGGCATTGCCACGCCAGCTTCTCTAGATTTCTAGGATGTTCTTCATGCATTGGTGGCGTCGCGACGCCAGCTTCTCTACTAGGATGTCTTGTTTTTGCATATTTTTCTTTCCTGCGTGCTTCCTTTGCATCGTTAACCTCCTAAAACACGTATGTTAGCCTCAACACCTATGCTTTAATGCTTCCTTTCAATAAAACATAAAACAAACTACAAAACACGTAAAATGACACGAAACCTAACAAAAAAATAAGTTAAGAATGTATGAATAAGTGGGTATAAATCACACTTATCAAATACCCTCAACTTAAGATTTTACTAGTCCCGAGCAAAAGACTAATAAATAAAAAAACTAAATAAAAGTAAACAAACAATCATCTAGGCCACTTTCGTAGAGATCACGATTTCATTTAACATATGCAACAAACCTTTAAACTCCTAGGCAGCCATAGTGAACTAGTTATAGTCTCGCGAGGGCTTGCAGCGATGATACCCACAAACGTCATTCACACATATGCAATCATGCAAAAAAACAAACAAACAAATAAAACGATCATGGTAGTTGCACATAATATTGTCCTTAAAAAATATCTACCGATGAAATCAAATAACCTTCAAAGTACTCAATGCAACTTAAATCCAAGTTCTTGAATAAATTATCTAAGCTAGACTCACAGTGTGTGTGTGTAAAGGTTCAATAACAGCTCGACTCATAAGTAGCCAACTGTAGGCACTGTATTTTTGCATAAGTCCGATGATGAGCCTCATATGGAGGCACTACCTGAAAAGTTACGGAAGTCACGGGAAACGAATGTCGGAAGGAAAAACTCCAAAATTAACACCTCATTGGATTCAGACTCACTAGCTAGCCTCAGATTCGCTCAATCAGTTTCTGTTTCAAACCCCAACTTCAGCCCAAATCCATCCACACACACAAAGCCCATACATCCACACGCCAACACCACATAACGCCCAAGCTTTCCAAAATAGCTAAAATCCCATGCAAAGCACATGTCAAAAATCCCTCGAATCACCTTCCAATTTAACAAGATTGTGAATCCCATCCTCACCAAATTTACAAAAATTATTTCCCTAAATAAATTAAGAAAATATCTCCCATATTTGCATGATTTATTTCCTTACTTAGGAGATCCCTTGTCATTATAAATTGGAGACCAAATCACCAAGAGAAACCCTAGACACATACGACAATAAAAAAACAAAACCTATGAGGCTCCTCTCTCTACCTTAGATACACGGCACTTCACAAAGTAAACCCTTGATCTCTTTTCCTCTATCACGGCCACTCACAAGCAAAAAAGCCCTTCAATTACCGTAACACACACAACAAAAACAGAACAAAAACAACCTTCCAGTGAACCGATAAAAAAGAAATAAAAAAGAAGACCAAAAAACAAGAAAACAAAAATGCCAAAAGAGAGACAGCAACGCAAGCAACAAATGGGCAGCATGTGAAGAGCAGTGAAGTGGCGTGAACAACCAAAAGTGGGTTGCACGTGAAAAACCAAAAGCATCGTGAACAAAAAAACCAAAAGCAGCGTGAATGAAAAACAACCAAATTTACCTCAAACAGCAACCCTTAACCGACCAAAACAAACACTAAAACCACAGCTCACCAACAACCAAATTAGCCTCAAAACAGCAGCCCAAAAATAACCAAAACAGCAGCCCAAAAACAACCAGACCAACGACCTCTTTCTTTATATTTTATGCATTTTCGTCTATTTAGTTATTTATTTTGCATTATGCGCTTAATTATTTGCATTTATTATTAACGTTTTTTTACTGTTATTATAATCTACATTATCGTACTTCTTTATTTAATATTCTTTTGGAACTATGTATTTGCTTTTATTTATATTAATGTTCATGGTTGTGCAAATTTGCGTGTTTATTTGAAGTATCTTGCATGTGCTGCATAAGACTTGGTTATACCATTGTGTGAACCCGTCCATTATACTAGCATAAGTAAGAGACCATTACGAACCCAACGGTTTGAGGTCTTCCCTTGCGAGGGGTGAGTGCGACCTTAAATCATTTCCCAGTTCACGCTGGGTGGCGACTCCTTTATTCTCCGGTTTAGTCCCTTGTGGACTACTCCGTACTCTCTACGGGCTGCGAGCCCAATAATGTCGTGGTCGTCGAACATCATCGGGAATGAACCACCTCACACCAGTAACGGTTAGATAATGAACCACCTCACATCAGTAACGGTTCGGGAATGAACCATCTCACATCAGTAACGGTTTGGGAATGAACCATCTCACACCAGTAACAGTTCAGAAATGCACCATCTCACACCAGTAACGGTTCGGGAATGCACCATCCCACACCAGTAACGGTTCGGGAATGAACCATCTCACACCAGTAACGGTTCGGGAATGAACCATCTCACACCAGTAACGGTTTGGGAATGAACCATCTCACACCAACAGCGAAACAACAGGTAAGTTCGGCAACGGCCGACGAACCAGGCAAGTAAAAATGCATGCATGACTTTGATAGGGTTGTCACTGTCACACACTGCACAAGCCCCATCAAAGTGGGGGCGACTGTAGGCACTTTATTTTTGCATAAGCCCGATGATTAGCCTCATATGGAGGCACTACCTGAAAAGTTTGAAAGTCGCGGGAAACGAATGACAGAAGGAAAATCTCCAAAATTAACACCTCATTGGATTCAGACTTACTAGCTAGCCTCGGATTCGCTCAGTCAGTTTCTGTTTCAAACCCCAACTTTGACCCAAATCCATCCACACGCCAACACCACAAAAGCCCATCCAAAGCCCACACGCCCAAGCCTTCCAAAATAGCTAAAATCCCATGTAAAGCACATGTCAAAAATCCCTCAAATCACCTTCCAATTTAACAAGATTGTGAATCTAATCTTCACCAAATTTACAAAAATTCTTCCCTAAATAAATTAAGAAAATATCTCCCATATTTGCACGATTTATTTCCTTACTTAGGAGATCACTGGTCACTATAAATTGGAGACCAAATCACCAAGAGAAACCTTAGACACATACGTCAATAAAAAAAAAAACAAAACCTAGGAGGCTCCTCTCTCAACCTTAGACACACGGCACTTCACAAAGTAAACCCTTGATCTCTTTTCCTCTTTCACGGCCACACACAAGCAAAAAATCCCTTCAATTACCGTAACACACACAACAAAAACAGAACAAAAACAACCTTCCAGTGAACCGACAAGAAACAAACAAAAAAGAAGACCAAAAAATAAGAAAATAAAACTGCCAAAAGAGAGACAACAACACAAGCAACAAATGGGCAGCATGTGAAGAGCAGTGAAGTGGCGTGAACAACCAAAGTGGCCTGCACGTGAAAAACCAAAAGCAGCGTGAACAAAAAAACCAAAAGCGACGTGAGTGAAAAACAACCAAATTTGCCTTAAACAGCAGCCCTTAACCGACCAAAACAAACACTAAAACCACAGCTCACCGACAACCAAATTAGCCTCAAAACAGCAGCCTAAAAACAACCAAAACAGTAGCCCGAAAACAACCAGGCCAACAACCTATTTCTTTATATTTTATGCATTTTCGTCTCTTTAGTTATTTATTTTGCATTATGCGCTTAATTATTTGCATTTATTATTAACATTTTTTTTATTGTTCTTATAATCTACATTATCGTACTTCTTTATTTAATATGCTTTTGGAACTATGTATTTGCTTTTATTTATATTAATGTTCATGGGTGTGCAAATTTGCGTGTTTATTTGAAGTATCTTGCATGTGCTGCATAAAACTTGGTCATACCATTGTGTGAACCCGTCCATTATACTGGCATAAGTAAAAGACCATTCCGAACCCAACGGTTTGAGGTATTCCCTTGCGAGGGGTGAGTGCGGCCTTAAATCATTTCCCAGTTCACGCTGGGTGGCGACTCATTTATTCTCCGATTTAGTCCCCTGTGGGATACTCCGTACTCTCTACGGGCTGCGAGCCCAACAGTGTCGCGGTCGCCGAACATCATAGGCATAGTGGTAAACCTCACTTCGCTCCTACACCAACTCAGTGATTTCGTCTCAAAATTGAGATCCGATGGGTCTAACCAACCTAAATATCTCAAAAGTGCCTTGTATTTTCCTATTAAGCTCGATATGATATAACTTCTCTTTTTCTTAATCTTTGACTCACCTACCCTTTAAGGTAGCATTCTCCTCATTATGGTCCTAACACTCGCCTATGAGTAGCTTCTCGTTTATCAGTTATAGGTGGTTTATCTTTTTTCAAAGTATTTTTTCTTTTCTGCTCTTTTCATTTTTTTCAAAAGATCTCTCTCTTCTTTTTTTTCTCTTTGCTCTAACCATATCATATAACATAAATAATTGCACACAGAGATAAATATCTAAGCAAACAATTATTCATCTTCAAATAATTTCTTCAATTAGTCACTTTGTCAACTATTTAGGTTCTTACTGCTAGAATATACTTTTAAGTTCTTACGAGTTTACCTTAGATCACCTACTGAAGGCATCAACCACGTCAATGTATCTGGTCCAGTCATCAGCCACGTCAGTGTATCCAGTCCAGTCATCAGCCACATCAACGTATCCAGTCCAGTCATCAGCCACATTAGTGTATCTGGTCTAGTCAGCTGCCGCATCAGTAATTCATGTCCAATCAGCAGCCATGTCATCTCCCACGTGTTAGGAATGTCAACATACATTGTAAATTTCATTGAGCCCCCTGAAGCCTCTGAAATTTATATTTTAGCCCCAAAAGTTTTCAAAATTTATAAATCGATACCTGAGTCAGGTTTGGACCAACGAAGATTCAAATCCACCAATTTCAATCATTCCGGACATAACGGTGACCTCCGATTTGTGAAGATCAACCCCTATTTTTTCCTATTTTCATTTTAAACTTTAAACTTAAAATGGAAATGGAAGATTCATTTTCTGGTGCGATGATCAAGCTGACAGCAACCAATTACTCCATCTGGAGACCTCAGATGATAAATTATTTGCACTGCAAAGATATGTTCAATATAATCAAGGTGAAAGGAGTGAGACTATATTCTGTTAAAGAGAGTGATTGGAATAAACTCAACAATGAGACTATGAGTCAAATTAGGCAGTGGATCAGCCATAGTGTCTTCCACCCGTAGTACAAGATACAGATGCTTACGAAATATGGATAAAGCTTGAAGGCATGTAACAGGCGAAGACAACTCGGAATAAAGCCCTATTAATGAGGCATTTAGTGAATTTGAAGCTATGGAGTGGAATTTTTATTGTAGAACACACCAATGAGTTCCAGAGCCTAGTGAATCAGTTGTCTGCAGTAGACATGCAGCTGAGAGATGAAGTACAAGCCCCTACTACTTAGTTCTATTCTTGATAGATGTGAGACATTGGTGGGTATTCTCAGTAATTTCGCTCCAAGAGGCAAACTTACCACGCCTATGGTAAAAGATGCCCTGTCGAATTAAAATTCCAAAAGAAAAGACATTGGCTCAAAACAGATAGAAGCCTTCATCACAGAGACTCGAGGAAGACATCGAGGAAGAGAAAGAGGGAGAGGTAGAAGCACAACCAAAGGTAGATCATCAGATATAAGAATGTTTACCTATAAGTGCTACCATTGTGGCATAGAAGGCCATTTAAAGAAGAATTGCCGAAAAATGCAACAAGAGCTGGGTCAAGGCAATTTTCAGCCGAATAATAATGAATGAGAGACACTAGTAGTTATCCAGAGAGATGAAACGATATGCTCCATGCATGAAGAGTCATGCCTTCACACTGCAGCCTTCGATGTTGAGTGGGTCACGTCACTCCTCACAGAGATTTCTTCACAACATACAAAGCAAGAGACTTTGGTTCAGTGAAGATGAGAAATATCAGTTCCTCTGGGATAATTGAAATTTGTGATATTCAATTACAGATAAATATTGGGTGTACATTAACTTTGAAGGATGTCTTGCATGTTTCAGAACTTTGGCTGAATGTACTCTCATGGATATCCCTTGACAAACAAAGCTGTAACAGTCATTTCAAAAATGGCACTTGGAGAATGAAAAAAGGTGCCATTGTTCTCGCCCGAGGATATGTTTGTGGCACACTATACAAGACTCATGTGAAGATTTATATAGGTAGCCTCAATGTAGCTGAAAAATAGGCTTCTCAAAATCTGTGGAACCAAAGACTCGATCACATGAGTGAGAGAGGGTTGTCTATCCTAACCAAGAATAAGCTTACCAAGGATGATGCACTAGGTCCTTGCAACCATTGTTTGTTTGGTAAGAAACACAGAGTCTCGTTTAATTTCTCTTCAAAGAGAATATCATGTATTTTCTGACTTTCATTGATGATGTTTCTCGGAAAATATGTGTGTATTTCCTCAAGATGAAAGATCAGGTCATGGATCAGTTCAAGCCATTCCACGCCATGGTGGAGCGTGAAACAGGGAAGAAGCTGAAGTGCCTTCATATAGACGATGGAGTCGAGTACAGTAGCATGGAGTTCGATGCCTACTGTACGAGAGAAGGCATTCGACATGAGAAAATTATTCCACACGCCCCACAATATAATGGTGTAACTGAAAGAATGAATCGCGTCATTATAGAGAAAGTCAGAAGCATGATCAGTATGGCTAGGCTGCCAAAGCCATTCTTGGGAGAAGCTGTTAGTCCGCCTACTACCTGATAAATAGATCACCATATGTACTGTTGAATTTTGAGATTCCGGAGAAAGTGTGGTCTGGTAAAAATCCATCTTACTCTCACTTTAAAGTATTCGACTGTTTGGCCGTTGCTCATGTATCCAAGGAGCTCAGACAGAAGTTCGATGCAAGGACAACTCCATGTTTATTCCTAGGCTATAGAGATGAAGAATTTGGATACATATTATGGGATTCGAAGGAAAATATGGTCATTAGAAGCCATGATATAAGTTTATTGAAGACCAGACAATTGAAGATATTGAAAAGCCCAAGATGTCTTCCAATTTCAGTGCCGACAGAAATCTTGACCCAGCACCAGCACAATTGGCCACAGATATGGTGCATGATATTTCAGAAGCAGAACTAGAGGAGGCCGATGAGGATGTCGAGCAGGGGGAGACACAACCCGCTTCGTCAGAGATTACAAAAGAGTGTTGAGCAGGGGGTAGCCGCAACCCACATAACTATAAGCTACATGATCATCCATATATTTGGATGATGATAGGCCTCCTGAAACCAGTAGACCTCAGACAAGAAGATCTGAGCGAGACATGATTCCATCAACCAGATATCCGGGATCCAAATATATTCTGCTTACTGATGATGGGGAGCAAGAGAGTTTCCCATAAGGCAAAAATGCATTGAGGAATAAATGGGTGAAGAAATATGACAGTGGAACTGTGCTGTGTAGAGACATAGCAGAAGAGTACTGTGTAGAGACACAATGAAGTGTGATGTGCAGAGACACAATTGACATGTCAACAGAAAAGTGGTTACACAGAGAAGCTAGAGTTGTGCACAGACATAGCAGGAATAATTTTTTCAGATGACAATAATTTTGGATGTAGCTGGAGAGGGAGAATTGAAAGAATCCAGCTGACCTCTCCATTAATGCCATCACCATTTGTCAAAAGGTGGTGCAACAACCATCTCCACCATTGTCATGGTTTTGGTGTAACCACCAATTACTACATTAATTTTTGTTGTCATTATTGTCAATGCTTTGGCTATAAATAGATAGCTCTTTTGAGAACTATATTCATCCTTAACAAGAAGTTCCAAGTAAAAGAGTTTAGAGTTTAAGCTCCAAGTGAGAGAGCTTAGAGAGAAGTGAGAGGTTTTTTGTAACAAAATTGTAATATTTGTAAATTCTATTCAAGTAGTAATAGAGAGTAATTTGCCTCATAAACACTTTTCAGTGATTAGAGAACCACAACAAAAATTGAGGGATTAAATAATTGAAGTGTTGAATCGAAGCTTGAATTGTGAAATTAAAGTTATTTAAATTTTAAAATTTTTAATTTTCAATTCACCCAAAGGGTCTGTTTTGTTTGCTATTAACTGTAAAAATTGGGAGCTTCACAACAGCGGAAGTGTTAAGGTCAGGCGCAGCGGAAGCGCGGTTCGGGCGAAATCATAATTTAAAACTTTTAAAGTTACCGAATAAATTATTCGAAATCATAATTTTAATATTTCACCTAAATATATTATTGATATCATATAATGACATAATTAATAATGAAAATATTAGGAAACTTTCACAGAAATGATTTTCAGCAAAATAGCATAAAATGTGTTTTAGTCAAACCGACCAACCGAGACCACACGGGGGCTGGCCAGGTCAGCCCCAATGGTATTTTGGCAGTTCATGGGCTGCCCAAACAGTGACCAATTCCCTGTTTGGACAGCCGTTACCCCCTGAGCTCAAAACTCACCTGGTAACATCGTTTTTCGTCATTTTTCACCTTTCGCACTCTGAAACAATTTTCGGAAATTATGCTAACACCGAATACACATCCAACACATCCAAATGACATATTTTTCATCACAAAAATCAAAATTTTCAGATCTGAAATAGGGAACAAAACAACCCATATATCATGCTTTAAATCCAATTTTAGCAAGATTAATCCAATTAACCCAACACCCATTCAAAGCCACCATACATGAAGAACTCTAGAATAATTCTAGGCATAACAAGAGTGGTCATTACACTCTAGAATGACAACCAAGTTGTCCAACAACAAATTAAGCTCAAATTACATTAATCTAGTTCAAAGTATACTTACACATGCATCTAGCCACTCAAAACATCATCCATATGAAAAAGCCCCAATTTTGACAAAACCAAAAGAAACCCTACAATTATTGTAAAAGCTCAAGAACATCAAAATAATTTTTTAAACTAAGGAAATTAAAGCTTACCTCACAAAACTTCAAAATCCCTAAGCTTGTTCTTGTTCTTGATTTTTACTTTTTCTTTTTGTCTCTCAAAATTTGGAAGCCAATTTTTTGGAGCAACTTTCTGCAGCACCCTTTTGCAAAACAAAGAAAACTTTTTCTTTTTGGCAAAAATGGCGTGTGTGTGGTAGAAATAAAGAGTCAATTCTTCTTTTTCTAATAAAAGAAAAGCAACTTTTCCCTTTCTTTTATCTCTCAAGAGTGGCGTGAAAGTGTGGTAGAAATTTTGGTCAATTTTGGTCAATTAATTATTTTTTTAATCATATTAAAAATGCTTGGTAATAAAGTAAACACTTGGCTTAATAAAAATATATATTACTTTAATATATATTAGACAACAAATAAGCATGTTATACTTGTAAAGTAAATAGTAAATTATCTAATTCATTAATTATACAAATTATTTATTTACTTTGAAAGTGTCATGCCCTCATTTATTAATACATGTGAATCCAATCTAATTATGTATCAAATACAAATACACATTAAAACGATCAAAATTTTCCTGTGTAAATTCGTTTACCGATTAAACGATTCGAATTAACTAATTTAATCTGATAAAATATTATGAATAATCAGTATTATTTATAACATATTGTCCTAATGCTTAACGAGTACACTTCATATTGTGGGACTCTCTAAGTTCAGATGTATCTGTCACAAAATCTAATTTTGTGTCCATAATTCACCCACTCGTAAATTATGACGACCACAGATAATCTTGCTAAACAATACAAGTCAAGATCATCGCATACGTATAATCCATCTGTCACAGGCTATACATATTATACCGGGATATAGATGAGTGTTGGGGTTTTATAGGGAATTATCGGGTTAACGCAGCGGAACGCAGAAAATCAGAATTTTTGATTTCAAAATTTTTTCTTGGATAAATTAAATAAAATTATTTATTTAATTACCCAATACTTAAAATCTTAAATTTTAACCCAAGAAATCACATTTCTTGTAATTACCGAATCGACCCATAACTTTTTATTTTGATCATTTTGTCCTCAAATTGTCAAATACATATTTAAGTGAATCCAAAATAATCCCAAAATGATTTATACATGTCTAATACATGAAAATACAAATTGCAATAAAAATCCCCAATTTTTTTGAAATACCGAACAGCCCTAGAATTTCCAAGATTTGTAATTTGGTGCATTTTTATTCAAAATAAGTCAAGATCAAATCCAATCAAGCCCTAATTTAATATACATCATATTACATCATATATATGAAAAGCCCCAAATTTGAAAAGGGTAATGAACCCTAATTTTACAAATTATCCAAATGACCAAATTAAACCAAATTAATTAAATTCAACACTTTAAACCAATATTTACGACACCAAACAAGTCTCACCACCATGAACCAAGTGAAGAACAATTCTAGGTCATCAATGAGTGGCTTAGAAACTCTAGAATGACAACTTGATTACTAATTAATCATTAAAATGCTTAATAACCAATTATAAGCATGCTTTGTTCATACACACATGCAACATCTTTCCAACAAGTTTCCAATCAATTAATTTACATAATTAAAGAGTAGAGAAAATTCTAAGCAACACTTGTTGAAGCTTAAATATGAAAATAATTTTCAAGTTGAAGAAAATAAGAAAATACTTACAAAATCAAAATTTTCCCAATTTTTTTCCTTTTTGTTCTTCAACTTTCTCTCAAATGTTACTTAGTAAATATTTGGTAACTTGGATTTTTTTAACAAAAAATGAAACAAAAACAATTTATACTTCACTTTTAGCCTTGGCCGAAAATGATGAATAAATAAATATCAAATATTTAATTTTTGTTTCAATTTGATTTGTTAAAGTTTACTTGTTCTATTTGATAACCTTTATCAAAAAGTGAATCAACAAGTGAACCAACCAAATCATGCCATTTCCTAAATATAATCATGACAAAAGATATTTATATTTCAATTAATTTAATTACTTAACAATTAAATAATTAAATAATTTAAATACAAAAATCTTAAATATATGTATTATATTAACATTAAATATCTCAAATACATATATTAATGATATATGTCAAATATCATAATTTGATAATTTAATTAATGTGTATTTAATAATATCAAATATTAAATAAAATACACATCAATTAGGAAATGAACATTAGGTCCATTTGCATGTATTTTTCGTTTAATCGTTAAACGATTTATAAATAATCAGTATTATTCATAAAAGTTGCCCTAGTGCTCTATGAGTGTATTTCACTAGTGAGACTCTCTAGGTTCAGGTATATCTGTCACGAAATCCAATTTCATGTCCATAATCCACCCACCCGTAAATTATGACGAACACAGATAAACTCTCTGAACCATACAGGTCGAGGTCATTGCATACGTATAATCCTTCCGTCACAGATACCCGGATTATTCCAGAGATATAGATATAAACGTCAAATCTCTATATATATAATCACATCGACGTTTCTATTAGCAATCCCTTAATAATACTTAGAACTAATTTCTACAGTGTACCACGGGCCCATGGATTTAACAGATTGCTAATTCCATATTGAATACCTATGATCTGTACACAGAATTGACGGATGCTTTCTTGATACATACAGATATCCTGAACATTAGTCCACACCCAACGAACATGCGAAAGTCTGATCTTAATAGATTGGTGACATGACTGTCATCTAAGTGTAGATGATAACTCATATATCCACAGTGGTATCTCAAGTCAAATAATCATTATGCTCACTCAACCGAGAAGATTCTTATTGACTTTGGTGTACCATCCATTAAGAATCTTCAGTGAGTCGTTAAGTGTTTATCCGCTATAAACACCTACACGTCTATACGAGTCTCCGAGACTCATAGTTCATTGAGAAACCATCGGAATCCAAGATTCCAATATACGATATGTACCAGTCTCAATGGGTTTACTTTACTGACTAAGTAGTATAAACCTTGACCAGGAACTATCTAAGAATGACAACATCATGATACAACTCAATGCCAGTTGCGACGCTTTTACAATAGTATCATAACTAATCATTCTAAGGTCTGTTACATCTTTACTATATAAAAGAGGATGTTATATATAATATAAACTGTTTATTTTATTCATTAAAATGTTACATTAGTATTTACAGGGAAATAAATAATAAAATTGGCGCTCAGAGCACCAACCTTAACAAAATTGAGAACGTCAAATCCCTAAGGTATAATATAATCGACTGATAAATTTATGATCTCTAAATAACACTCGGAACTCGCTTCCGCAGTGTACCACGACCATGGATTTACTAGATCGTAAACTCATGCAGGATACATATGCCATGTACATAGGACTGAAAGATACTATCTTAATACACACTGAATATCATGAGCATCAGTCCACACCCAACGAACAGACAGAGGTCTGACCTAAAAAGGCCAGTGACGTGACTGTCATCAAAGTGTGGAGGATAACTCATATATCCACCGTGGTATCTCAAGTCTAAGGACCACTATGCTACTCGACTCGAGAAGATTCCTATTGACGTTAGTATACCATCTATTAGGAAATCTTCGGTGAGTCGTTCAACGTTTATCGAATAAACACCTACATGTCTATACGAGTCTCCAAAGACTCATGATTCATTGGGATAAACCATCGGACTAAGTCTCGATATACAACATTTACTGGTCTCAATGGATTTACTACTAACCGACATGTGTCAGTAAATCTTGACCAGGAACTTTATTTGAGAATATACAACTTATAGTGCCGCTTCCCAATGTCAAATACAACCTACGTTGTAACTGCGTACTACGTTGTAAATTCTTGGGTCTTTGAGTGATATATATATATAATATATATATATATATATATATATATATATCACTAAATCGGATTTAGTTTCAATCTAATCAAATTAGATCGAATATATATATATATATATAAATAATAGATAAGAGCTGCTACCATATATTATGTAATATTATGAAAAAATTGTTCGTGTTCATGGAGCGGTCATAAATATGATCCGGATTGGCGCTCCGAGCACCAACCCTAACAATTTCTTCTACTTGTTCTAATGTCAATGCACGGTATCATATACACACCTAAATGTGTATCACATATGCATGGCCCTCAAGAGCTCACTTAGAACTCAAGAGGTAGACAACAAAAAGTAGGTTTGCTGTAACATATTGAGTTTGTCCAATAATCCCAAATGTTTCCCTTGGACATCATCATTCATATTTTGTAGAACCTAAGTTATACATCAATATGACTCAGATACAACATCAATATTGTGCTACAGCTACTGATTTATCCAAGTATTTAGAGATCAAATCCAAAATACTATGCAGACAACCACAAGCACAACACTAATATCAAAACTTCTAATCTATAGAGTCACTATGCAACTTCATAAGTCAATACTACGTAAGTTAGAACTAATTCCACTCGCACGGTAGAATCATCCATGACACTCCCACGATATCTTTTCTGACTCTTTATAATGTAGACCTTCTAACATCACAATTAGACTCAAAACTAATCTCACCATAATGGTTGCAGACTATATTCTCTATGAATAAGAAACTCGTTCTTAATATCTCAAAGATAACAAAGAACGTGTTTCAAGACCTATCCTATTGTCTACATTGTATCAAAATAGCTCGTAACAATTACGATTAAATTGATATCTTTAATCGCATATAATATAATATTCATTATGCCATCATCCTATGATGCATAAGATTGACTAGATATTCTAATCAATTTCTCTTTCGACAAAGGAATCATCATTTACGAAAGATGAATATTATATATAAGAGACACACTAACTGTCAAACAGTTATACTAACTGTTACACAGATAGTCTTGTTGTGTCCTTTATTAGATCGTATCTAATGTATGATTAATAAGAGTATCTCACAAGTCTATTAGTTTATATTATATATAAGACTTTATATCAAATATGACAGAGACTACTCTCACTGCTTTCATGGAGATAAGCAGACTTATGTAAACCTCGTACCTCAAAAATATCTCATTATTACATTAATAATGATAATGTCGTTATGATATATAACATTAGAAAGAAATTTGTACGCTTCCACTAACCCTACTAAAACTTATGTATTCTCTATGCTTTGATAAATTCAGATAATCTGATTGATATCAAAATTAGAGAACACTGTTTTCCGAAAAGCTCATTCGAATCTACAATAGGCTCTATAAGTTAGTATATCAAACTGAGAAATTAGCAGAATACAAACTCTAGGGCCATTCTAGAATGTACTCTTCAAATAAAGAAATCACAATGGATCTCTTCTCCGAAGAAACCATCCAGAAACACCACTTTGCATTCCTAGCTAAAATACATAGTTTAATATCAACATTAAACAACAGATCTTTAATTATTCAATTAGTGCGACTAGAGACAAGTTTCCTCAAAATATATGATAGATTACTTAGTATAACCTTTTTCACTGTCATACTATACAGGGAAAACCTTTAATAAGCTCACTTTGCTTTTGCTGCGCAAACCATTTGCACATTTTATGAATGATTCATAACGAAAGCTAAATCAAGTTCAAAACTTGATCGTAGTAAGCTATGAAAAATCTTAAATCTAAGGTTTAGTGCTAAATTCCGGAATCGATATCAAATATCGCTCTCACGATAAGTTATACGATAATTTTCTTCGATAAGAAAACAACATAATCATTAAGTATCAAATATATCACAAATAATTCCGACATCCTATTGGACTTAAATGGAATATGTATAAGGGTCTTTTCATCTTATTAATTATTTAGTTCCATTTATAGTTTATCACTCTCACATTTGACTTCAATAAGTCAAGTATTTTCTATAATAGTCAACATCAGATGTTACACACTAAGTAATAAAATAATTTTATTACTCGGGATCGTAAAAAAGATATTCTATTAAATAGAATGCAATATTTTATAAAATAGAATAAATGATAAAATTTTACTCGTACCTCCGAGGCGCAAGTACTTTCAACTATATAACCATTATACAAAAGAAAGATTCAAATCTCAAACTTTTCAAGATTTGAATTTTCTACTTATACATATCATATACGTAAATATAGAAACTAATGGAACCTTAATTAAAATGATGAATTAGTGTTGCTAGAGCATATCCCCAAGAGTATTGAAACTAATTCAGTAATACTCAATATCAAACGAATCAATCATATAAGATTCGATTCCGCCCACTAACTGATTCCATCACGATGGAATCGTAAAAGAATAATATTGAGCAAGAATCATATTTATTAAATTACCTTAGAACTAATTGCCATAAATTCATATGTTTGATCATATCAAACATCTTTGAACAATTCAAAGACCCACAATGAATTTTAAAGATACATTTTCTAAACTTCAGATAGAATTTCTTTGAACCAGTCAAAATATTCGATCCACGTTTCATCAGAACATATTTAAAGTTCTCGAACCTTTCAAGACGTTTAATATGTGTTATTTCATGAACACGTTACTAAGTTTACAATTCATTACACTACATACATCCAATGTATTAGTTTAATAAATCCGTGGTCCAATGACAATCATTAGTTAAATGAGATTTTCAATCACATTCCCTGAATACAATATTCTTAAATGAATATGGATATGTGGCGTGCTCTAGATTAGACCATCCTTTTCCATACAGGATAAACATCTAATGCTTAAGTGATAAAATTTCATAAACTACTGTTCTAAATTATTTATATTATCGAAAATTATTTTCTTAATGTTTATCTCTACGTCAATGACACTACTAGTCGTATTAAAATATGTAAAAACCATTTATAAAGAAAAAGTAATTATCCAATAGTCACAAGTTTTGATATTAAATATCAAAAATCATTAAAAAATATTTTAAATAACTAGAAGAGAGATCTGATATCCAATACCTATAGTTGTCGTATTATAAAAATCGATATTCTCTACACATAACTATACGCATCTCTTTTCTTTAGCTTTTTAATTTACATTCAATTATTCATAACAATTGCAAGCAATTGACTAGAAAACAGTGTCGGGCACATGAGCTCTAAAGGTCATAATATTAGTGTCCTAGACATGCCAAGGATCTCTAAGCGTGATTATTATGTGAATAAATCAAGTGAAAGTTGCGGAAAAAACTCACATTGATCGGATGAGATTTCTAAACTTTCTTCTTGAATGTTGAAGCTCCAAGCTTTGTAGAGCGTTTCCAACACTTGGGTGAGTTTCCCTATCACCTTAATTTACTCCTTTAAGTGCTAGTTTGTAGAATTTTTGCAACAAAAATCTAAATGAGAGAGGAGGGCTCACGCCTATTTGAGAGAGAAAGAGGAATAGTAGTTTCCAAAACTAATACCAAAGTTAATAATAATGTGTTGACTTTCAAAGGTGGTGGTAGATTGAGAAGTAAATACCACATTTATAATTTCAACCACCAACATCACAAATAGTGAATTTTGATGTAAGTCATGGATCTCACCCATTTAATTCCAAATCTAGTTAACTTACATAACACACTTTGGGCCCGGTTCGTTTAATCCGACTAAACGAATTTTCCGTCGCTAAATAATTAAATCCAATTTAATTAAATAATAATGCCTCGCAAAATTATTACGAAAGACGCTTACGAATTAATTCCAAATTAATTTGTTCGATAGAATTAAAATCCAATTTAATTCCGCATTGAAATCCAATTTCAATTAATATATCTAATATATTATTTTAGCCCAATTAAATAAATTAAATAGTAAAATCCAATTTAACTATTAAATTTACTTTGCCGATTAATTCCAAATTAATCGCGTTATCTCTTCTAGACGAATTTAATCCCAGATTAAATTCTTGCCGTAATTAATCCCAGATTAATTTTCTCTCTCATAATTAATCCCAGATTAATTCTGTTCGAGTCAAATGTCATCGGTAAATATTTGGGAAGTGACCCAAGAGATTTCTGGATATGTTGGCAGTAAATACAGTTCTCGGACTATCCGACACGTGCGTACTGCGTACCACGTTCTCACTGATTTACAAGACATGGTTGGCTTCTAGCAAAGCACTGTGCCTACCCAATTCTCCAGAAATATATGCAACATGGAATATATATAATCTGTATCAGGCGTAGTATACAATATATTGCGTATTACGATCCAGTATCAGATGTCACATGCTAAGCCTGGGGCTGGAATTATGTCTGCCCCGTACGAAGCATATATCGGATCACAAGTACCTAGTCTCTTTAATCGGATAATCATGACCTAGTCATACTATCCCGATAGCTGCAGCATTTGAGAGTACTAGTTTTGTATCCCTGTGTGATCATCATCTCCAGATGACTGAAGTGATACTTCCATCTTGACATCACACCCAATACACTACGATTCTCAGTAAACCCAGAAGAGGCATACACAGAACCTGTTAAAGCCCCGGACGACCAAAACCAAAGCGTACTGATTGTCGCAAGTATTAGCGATGTAAGTCTCAGGTTAAGACCATATACACCTACCCTGATTCGGATTCCCATAAACACATAGTCATACTACCAATGAGATTCCGATGAGTCTATCCAGAGCGAAGCTGTTCCCGTACCATCGACAAACAGAACCTCCTATTACACTTGCATGAGTATCTGCCGGCGTAATCACACGCGTATAATGCAAGCGCCCGTATCATTCAAGTAGTATAAAAAGTATCGATCCCACGAGGACTTAAAACCGTTTGTTATCAATTTATGAAGTTAAATATTTACAAGTATCTAATGGATTGATTGTTTGATTGGGTGGTGACTTTAAAATTAAAACAAGTAAATAAATTGCTTGAAAGTAGATTGAAGAAAATTCAAATTTATAAAACTATCCAAGGTTGTGAATCCTTCCAATATCTTTTTAAAAGATGAAGTTGTTATTTTACATTTGTGTAATATATTGGTTTATTAACCTGGAACACGAAATTATGTAAAAGCCTATTCCGATGGTCAAATACAAATACCCAGTATAACCCAATTAATCATATTCCTATGTTAACCAAGTTATCTAAATTTATTAAGATTAAGTTCCAATTATGGCTACCCCCGCCCGACATGTATATTCATATCCTGTAAGGAAATCTATTAAAGGGTTATCTATCCTCAAGGAAGATCGTGGGCTATTAAGTCTAAGGTCTTAAACCTAAAATCTCTTTTCCAAGTTCATTTTAAGTTTACCGAATCAATCTTATTAATGGCTAGTTAACAAGATGCATTAAGACTAAAGCTCAATAAATAAACCTTTATATTACCCAAACCGTAATTTAACCCCTTATAAACCGGTGATATTGGACTTCATCACAACCCCAGATAACTAGCTTAGTTACGACACATATTTACGGGTAGTAAAAACTTAAATAAAATAAAATTCATAAAGTAAATTGCTGAAAATTAAATACTGAAAAGTAAATGACGGAAAGTAAATGCTGAAAATTAAATGCTGAAAGTAAATGCTGAAAGTAAATTGCTGAAAAGTAAATGCTGAAAGTAAATTGCTGAAAAGTAAATAAAGTAAAAGTACAATAAAAGAAAATGCTGAGGTAAAAGGATCCATTTTTATTACTTCTATTTTAGATATCTCCTTTAATATAATATATTAACTTTGCATGATAATTACCAACCAGCCATATAGGCGGTATCCAGATTAAGTCAAATTAATAATTAATTACCAACCGACCAATCAGGCCGTATCCAGTTTAGTCAGGTTAAAACCAATTTAAATAATTACCAATCGACCAATATGGCGATATCCTCGGTAAGTTAGGTTTTAACTAGTTTATATATTATAATTAAGGGAGATTAATCTAAATATTAGTAATAAAAGTTTTACCTTTTACCCCAGCAAGGGGGATTTACCTCATAATTACTGAAAATTAAAAACTGAAAATTAAAGAAAGAAAAGTATTGTCCGTAAAAGTAAATTGCAGAAAGTAAAAACTGAAAAGTAAGAAAAGAAAGTGCGAAAGCTGAAATTAATTACTGAAAGCTGTAAATAAACAAACAAGATACAATCTTGTTAGTATTCTTAAGGAATTCCTTAGAGGAAAGTATGAATTTACAAATGAAATGGCTTGGTATTTATAGGAAAAATTTTGCCTCAATCAAATTATCCACCAAATCCATTATTAATTGCTCCACTAATTGCTCCACTAATTACTCCGCCAAATCCATTATTAATTGCTACACTAATTGCTCCACTAATTGCTATCATGTTTGGTGGGAGTTTGACTATTTTTATTATTTATTTATTTATTTATTTTTTTGCTTTTAAAAAGACTTTAATAATTATGCATAACACACGTCTGGATGTTTCATCAATTTCGGTCATGAAATCTTCAGATTAGAAATTATTTTATTCTTCAAAGTTATAGATCTTTGAGTCTTCTTTAATCTGGAACTTGAATCAGCTCAATCTGATGTCGGAGTAAAAGGTTATGCCTAAATTACGGCAGATATGCAAAATTGGAATTTCCAAAACTGCACTTTTCAATCTCCAAAATTAATATGTCAAGTCCAATATTTGCCCTTATTTGACGCATATTTCATCCTAAATGATTTCATTAAGTTCCAATATTATTTTATCTGCAAAATAAACTAAAACATATCAAAACATTCATCAAACCCGAGAAACTAAACAAAATATTAAGTAAAAGAGGTAGTAAATATTGATATATTTTTCGCTCATCACACCCCCAAACCTAATATTTTGCTAGTCCTCGAGCAAAATAACAAAATAAAATACAATATATAATTAAAATTAAACTAAGCCACTTTCTTAGGGATCACGGTTGCATTTAGCGTATGCAACAAGCCTTTAAACCCCTAGGTGTCCCCTAGTGGACGAGTTGTAGTCTCGTGAGGGTTTACAGCGACGATACCCACAAACGTCTTATAAAAGTAAAAAGATAGTAAAACTAATGCACACAAAAGCAAAAAGACAAGAGAAAAGAGAATAAAAAAGTTTGTGACTAAACGAGTGAAACTTCTTATCTAAGTGAATAATTATTTTGTTTCTTTCTAAATTACCGAATAAGTAAATTCTCCGATTATTTTTACCATTCTCCATATACACAGCCAACAAAATATTAATCAACTCATTTGCCCACAATAGTCACAAGTGCAGTTGAAAAGACAGTAATATTTTTGTCCTAAAGTTATATCAGAATTCACATATTTTTTTATGCAATGGAATAATTTTTTCTGACTTTTCTGATTTTTTCTTTTTTTTTTTTGATTTTTTTTTATTTATATACAATATCATCCATCTATGTAGCGAGTTTTGGGTCAGTGACTCCCAAACCAGTTGGCTTTAGGGCACTAGGTGTTAAGACACCCATACAGACTTAATTACTCAGACTTCAGATATATATATTTTTTGGCAACATCTTCGATCCATGTAACGAGCTTTGGGTCAGTGACTCCCAAACCAGTTGGTTTTAGGGCACTAGGTGTTAAGACACCCTTACAGACTTAATAACTCGGATCTCAGACGTTTTTTTATTTTCTTATACATTTTTTTTTTTACCCATCGCTTTTTTAGATGCTTCCTCCAATTAAACTAGAGCACTGAATATTACAAACTTTTCAATTATAGCTCATGTCTGTATGTTACTATGTATGTTGATAATACCTGTCAACTGAACATATGCAGATTCATTTTAGTCAGTATTATAGAGAATTCACAAATTAAATTATTCAAAAGGAAATAAACAAAAAGTAACTTGTTCCGAAATTGGTTGAGATACGTCTCAGGAGTGGAATTTCCTTACACAGCTATCTCTTACACCAATTTCACCCGATTAATCAAATTAAAAACATAAAAATATAAAATATTTTTGTGATTTTTGAAAAATTTTCAATTTTTTTTTGTATTTTTCAAAAAATTTAGACTAAAAATAAAACAATAAAAACAAGATACAATTGACTATTCCCTTCCCCAAACCTAAATGAGACATTGTCCCCAATGTCTTAAATAGTAGAATAAGAGTTTAGAAAACCGTACCTGGTTAGCTGAAATTCTACATCTAAGTTAAAAATTACAGGTTAAGATCCGGAATTATCCGACGCCTCTTACCACGATCATCACCAGACAAGTTTATCTTGGAAAGAATGGGGTCAATTTGTGGTTCAAAGGCTAAGATTTGATCAATTAAATCCGGGGCAGTTCTGACAGTAAAGAGAATTTCTTTTACAGGTTTTGAGACGAACCCATTTCTCCAGGCATCATCAAGAAACACACAAAGAAAATCATAGAATCCTTCAATGTTAAACAGTCCAAGTGGTTTCTGGTGTATGTTCAGGTTTGCCCAAGATAACACTGTAAAAATTTCCGCTATTGTGCCCAAGCCACCTGGCAAAGTAATAAAAGCATCAGCACAATTAATAATTTCTACCAGTCGTTCAGACATACCTGGCACAATTAGTTCTTCGCCGTTTGATGATATAATAAGATTCGCCTCTGCCAAGGGTTTTGGGATGATTCCCAGAACTTGGCTGCCTCTATTCTGTACAGCGTTTTGAATCGATCCCCATTAGTCCAAGATTGCCACCGCCATATACTAAGTGCATATTCCTTACAGCAATGACTCGACCCAATTCCTGTGATGCTGCTACATATTCTGGTTTAACACCAACACTAGTACCACAAAACACACAAATGTTTACAACTCATTTTCTTGAAGTGGCTTCCATATTTTTGTGTTTCTTTTTTTCAGCTCTGGATGCCTTCAAGAGTGCAATGACGAGTTGAATTTATTGAACCTGAAACAGGTGAGTAATAATAGCACAAATATCTTCCAAAGGACGATTAGTGGCAAAATAGTAAATCGTGAAAGGTCAAAAAGTTGTCTGGATCCTGTCGGAGAAAATAACAAAAAAAAATCACAATTATTAAGAAAAGACAAAGAGATATAATATTTACAATAATGTAACGGGTTGAATGATGTCTATGCGTCAGGACAAGCTTCCTATCTAATTTTCTTATAAATTGGCAACAAGGTCTTTTAGAGTTAGATTCCCGAGACTTAACTGTTGTCTTTCTTTTCGGAATTGGTATGTATTTTGCGAATGGCTATATGAACATATCCACAGGGATGCGTCTCAAGAGTAAAATATATCATCTAAAGACTCCTTACTGAAACCATCCCTAATGAATTTAATTTATCTTCGCGATTATCAGATACCATTCCTAAATAACGACAACGAGTATTGCAATTCCAGCGTGCACATTTGTAACAAACACCCATTTGCTTAGCTCTACGTTTCTTTGCATAGGTGCTTCTTCCAAAACTAGGAAAATAAGAATTACAAGAATTATAAACACCTGCTAATCGGACCTGTGCTTCGATTACCCAACGAATGTCATTAGGAATACCATGGATCGTCAGAAGTCTCATTCGTTCCATGCGAGCTTTGTAGACCTTTATCAGAGAATTTTGAGGGAGAGAAGGAAATTGCTTGTGAAGATTTGCGAGAGCTTATTCCATCCTAAAATGCATCTTAACCTGTAAAAACTAAACACACAAAAATTAAAACACACCACATCACAATATATACACAAATTTCTTGGGTTGCCTCCCAGCTAGTGCTAAGTTTAACGTCGTCAGCTAGACGTGACTGATCAAACGTTGTGCTGGATCTGAAAGTGTGACACTTTTTTTTTATCGCTCAATTGATTCTCCCTAATAGTGCTTGACACGCTGGCTGTTAACTTTGAATGTGTTGTTGGACTTGCGGTTGTATATCTCAACAACTTCGTATGGTAACACCTGAGTAATCACAAATGGACCTGACCACTTTGATTTCAGCTTTCCAGAAAAAAGTTTCAGCCGTGAATCGTATAACAACACCTGCTGTCCTGGCTCCAATTGTCTGCGCACTATTTTTTTATCATGCCATCTCTTGGTCTTTTCTTTGTACAGTTTGGCATTTTCATAAGCCTGTAGGCGAAATTCCTCCAATTCATTGAGTTGGTGAAGTCTTTTCTCTCCTGCAGCTAGTGGATCAAGATTCAACTTCTTCAGTGCCCGGTACGCCTTATTTTCAAGCTCAACTGGCATATGGCATGCTTTTCCATACACTATTTGATATGAGGACATACCAATAGGTGTCTTGTAAGCTGTCCGGTAAGCCCATAATGCGTCATCTAGTTTTTCAGACCAGTCATTCCTTGTTGATCCAACGGTTCTTTCCAAGATTCATTTGATCTCCCGGTTTGAAACTTCCACCTGTCCATTTGACTGTGGATGATAGACAGTGGTAACCTTATGAGTAACTCCGTATTTGGATAGGAGTGCATCGAAGTATCTGTTGCAGAAATGTGAGCCACCATCATTGATAATCGCCCGAGGTGTCCCGAAGCGAGTGAAAATATTCTTTTTAAGGAATTTGATCACCACTTTTGAATCATTAGATGGCAGTGCAATCGCTTCAACCCATTTGGAGACGTAGTCTACTGCAACCAGTATGTACAGGTTTCCGAATGATGGAACAAATGGTCCCATAAAATCAATACCCCATACATCAAATATCTCAACTTCCAGAATATTTTGCAAAGGTCCTTCATTTCTTCTGGAAATATTTCTCGTTCTTTGGCACCTATCACATTGAAGAGCAAACATATAAGCATCTTTAAATAGAGTGGGCCAAAATAAACCTGATTGTAGGACTTTGGCTGCAATTTTATTCCCGCTGAAGTGTCCGCCATATGGTGATGAATGACAATATTGCAGAATACTTTTGACCTCCTCATGTGGAACACACCGTCTCAGTAATTTATCAGCATAACGTTTGAACAGTACGGTTCATCCCAGATATAATGCTTGACTTCTTTGAAGAATTTCTTCCTTTGCTGAGTTGTCCATTCCAACGGCCATTTTCCTGACACTATGTAGTTTACATAGTCAGCATACCAAGGGACTTCCTGCTGTTTCATGGCAAACATCTGTTCATCTGGAAAAGTTTCTTTGATTGTTAGTTATTTTCCAGCTGTATCTCCATTCTCAAGCCTCGATAAATGATCTGCCACTTGGTTTTCTGTCCCTTTTATGTCTCTGATCTCCACGTCAAATTCTTGCAGAAGAAGTATCCAACGGATCAATATGGGTTTGGCATCTTTCTTTGCGATCAAATACTTGATTGCTGAATGATCTGTGTAGACCACCACTTTGGGACCCAGCAGATAAGAGCGGAATTTATCAAATGCAAACACAACTGCAAGCAACTTCTTTTCAGTGGTTATGTAGTTGAGTTGAGCTTCATTCAGAGTTCTACTGGAATAGTAAATGGCATGGAAGATCTTTGCTTTGCGTTGTCCCAAAATTACTCCTACAGCAAAATCACTAGCATCGCACATCACCTCAAATGGAAGGGTCCAGTCCGGTGCTACTATGATGGGGGCAGAGACCAGCTTCTGTTTTAGGATCTCAAAGGCTTCCTGACATTCTTTGGTGAAGTTGAAAGGCACTTCTTTCTCCAGAAGATTGGCAAGAGGTTTTGTAATTTTTAAGAAGTTTTTGATAAATCTCCTGTAAAAGCTAGCATGTCCGAGAAAACTCCAAATCCCTTTGATAGATGTGGGTGGAGGTAGTTTTTCAATTGTCTCGATCTTTGCTTTGTCTACCTCGATTCCCTTTTGTGAGATCCGGTGTCCAAGAACAATGCCTTCCTGCACCATAAAATGACATTCTCCCAATTGAGTACTAAGTTTGTATCTTCGCACCTTTGTAACACATGTTCCAGATTTTGCAAGCAGTGGTCAAAAGAATCTCCAAACACAGAGAAGTCATCCATAAAATCCTATATACTCTGTTCTAGCATGTCTGAGAAGATAGCCATCATGCAACGTTGGAATGTGGCAGAAGCATTACATAGTCCAAATGGCATTCTGCTGAAAGCAAAAGTACCATACAGACATGTAAATGTAGTTTTCTCATGATCTCCTAGGGCGATGGCAATCTGATTGTACCCCGAGTATCCTTCCAGAAAGCAATAGAACTCATGTCCCGCCAGTCTGTCTAGCATCTGATCAATAAATGGCAGCGTAAAATGATCTTTCCTTGTTGCTTTGTTCAGCTTCCGGTAGTCCATACAGACACTCCATCTAGCCACCGTTCTTGTTGGAATCAGCTCGTTCTTTTCATTTGTGACTACAATAACTCCTCATTTCTTTGGTACACACTGCATAGGACTCACCCAACTACTGTCTGAGATGGGGTAGATGATGCCAGCATCCAACCATTTGATGATTTCTTTCTTCACGACCTCCTTCATGATTGGATTTAATCTCCGTTGATGCTCCACTGTGGGTTTGTACTCGTCAATCATCAGAATCTTGTGCATGTAAAATGATGGACTAATGCCTCGAATGTCTGTTATAGTCCAGCCAATGGCTTTCTTGTGTTCTCGTAACACTCTCAGCAACTTTTCTTCATGCTCTAATGTTAGCGAAGAAGAAATAATAACAGGTAAATGAGAAGAGTTTCCAAGAAATGCATACCTGATATGACTCGGTAATAACTTCAGCTCCAGCTGCGGTGGTTCTTCAATTGAGGGCTTGATTCGATCTTTCTTTGGAAGTTCCAGACTTTCCACTGGTGGTGTCGATTTGAATCAGAATGGCTTGTCAAGATAGTTGATAGATTCCAGAATTTCAGTATCTAGCTCGCTGTCAGTCATGTTAGTGATGCAAGCTTCAAGTTTGTTTGTGGGAACTGTATCAATATCATGAATGATAATATCAACAACATCAATTCTGAAACATTCTTCCTCCTTTTCATCGCTCGAGAATTTCATGGCTTTGAAAACATTGAAAGTAACTTCTTGGTCCTGAACTTTCATGGTTAGTTCTCCTTTTTGTGCATCAATCACAGTTCGACCTGTAGCCAAGAATGGTCTCCCAAGGATGATAGATACATCTTTGTCTTCTTCCATGTCAAGGATAATAAAATCTGTTGGGGAATGAGTTTGTCAACTTTGACCAGCATATCTGTTGGGTTTTCTAGGTCAAACCAAGATCAATTTAAGCTATGAAAAGTGCAAATACATCAAAGTAAAGTTGCGGAAATACTCACTTTGATCGACTTTTGGATGCGATGAACAAAAAAACTTTTCCTCATGGATGTCTCGGCCCCAAGCCCTCCATTTGTGCTCCTTGTGTTGTCTTCAAGCTCCAAGCTTTAAGAATGGATTCCATGCTCATGAATGGGTTTCCCTATAACCTTTGTATGAATCCTTGGATGTGCTAACATCATTGAAAAATTTGCCACAAATCTTTCCTTAAAGCTTCTTGTTGTTCTCTGCTTTGGCAAGAAATTTGAGAGAGAAATGGTACAATGCCGAAAGTTGGAGAGAGGGAGAGAAGAGTTGTGTTGTTTTGTTTCTCAAACAATTACCAAGTAATTTTCAAAGTCAAAACCCTTTTTGGTATATGCTTTCCAAAAGCAATTTGGAGGGAAAAGAGCATTAATTGTTCTCAACCACCTCCATCACAAAAAAGGTGACATGACACACATCACAAAAATGGATGTGACATGTGAGTGACTTGTGATGTGATTTGTGGCGGCACTTGATTCAAAATCGGAGTGGCCTCGCAATCACATCCCGGGCTCGGTTCGTTAATTCTGAATTAACGAATTTTCCGTTGCGACGTAATTAAATCAAATTTAATTAAATAATTATGCCTAGCAAAATTACTATTCACATCGCTAGCGAATTAATTCTAAATTAACTCGTTCGCCCGAATTAAAATCCAATTTTAATTTCGCGTCGAAATCTAATTTCGTATAATATATCGAATATATTATTTTATCGATTAATTCCAAATTAATCGTTCTCTCTCTTTTAAATAGTATTTTATCCCAGATAAAATATCTCCGTAATTAATCCCAGATTAATTTCTCTCTATTATAATTAATCCCAGATTAATTATGTCCGAGTCATACGTCATCGGTGAATCTTCGGGAAGCGACCCATGAGATCCCCGGATATGTTGGCAGTAAATCCGGTCGTCGGACTATCCGAACACGTACGTACCTAGTACTACGTTTTTACCGATTTACAAGACATGGTTAGCTTCTAGCAAAGCACCGTGCCTACCCAATTCTCCAGAAATATTCTTAAAGGAATATATAATCTGTATCAGGCGTAGTATACATAGTATTGCGTAATGCGATCCAGTATCGGATGTCACGTGCTAGGCCTGGGGCTGGAATTGTGTCTGCCCCGTACGAAACACATATCGGATCTCTGGTAACTAGTCTCTATAATCGGATAAACATGACCTAGTCATATTATCCCGATAGCTGCAGTATACAAGAGTACCAGTTCCGTATCCTACGTGACCATCATCTCCATATGCTGGAGTGATACTTCCATCTTGACATCACACCCAATACACTACGATTCTCAATATACCCAGAAGAGGCGTACACAGAACCTGTTAAAGCCCTGGACGACCAAAATCAAAGTATATTGATTGTCGCAAGTATTAGCGATGCAAGTCTCAGGTTAAGACCAAATACACCCACCCTGATTCGGACTTCCATAGACACATAGTCATACTACCAATGGAATTCTGAGGGGTCTATCCAGATCGAAGCTGTTTCCGTACAATCGGTAAACATAACCTCCTATTACACTTGCATAAATATATGAGAACTATGTTGTTATGCTCTCATAACACGCACAAGTGCAATACTAGTCTATTCCGCATTATCGATGTCCAATCTCGATAATACTACGACTAGGGATGTTTTAATGATTAAACCTTAGTGGATAAATACTGTCTCATATCTTATTAATCCGGAACTAATCATATGGACTTTTATCATTTATATATCACGGTAATCCAATTACAAATGATAAAAGAGCAATTTCCTTTGTCACATAGTTAATTTGTACAACAACACCATGTTCTGTACAATAGTGATGTTATGGGTCATAATTGTCCAACAATCTCCCACTTGGCCTATAGCCAATCACTCAAGTGTCCTACACCTGAACTATGTACGGGTCACTCAAATTTCTGCTGAGAAACTGCTTTCGTCAGCGGATTTGCAAAGTTATCATCTGATGTGATTTATTCGATCATCACATCGCCACGATCTATGATCCGAACAAATTAGATGAATAGTTGAAGTATATACTTGGATCGTTGATGAGACCATTAATTCTTTAGCATATGCTGAAGCCTAGCTCAGCTGCTAACAGAACTACTCCTAATCTAATTAGGATTATTATAGATCCAAATCGCTTCTATTGCTGCCTCAGCTGCAGTAATATTCCATTTTTGTTGTTTATTCGGCAACAGTATCTTGCTTGGAAGATTTCCAGCTCACTGTTCCGTTATTCAAACTATATAGTACCTTTATTCGACTTATAGTCATTTTTTTTGGTTAGGAAACTTGCAAGGTGTGAACCCAGTCACTTCAAGTTTTCCTTCTCCATAGCTTAAAAAAGCATCCTTAGTTCTTCTAAGATACTTAAGGATGTTCCTAACATCAATCCAGTGACTATCACTTGTATTGGCCTGATCGTGACTCAATGTACTCATAGCATATGAGACATCAGGTCGCGTACATCTGTTTCAATGTACGAATTCTCGGAGAGTGCCAATAACTTTTAGATCTATCCCAGTAGATCCTTATTCCTAGAATAAAGGATGTCTCTCCCAAGAATTCTACGGAGAATTTTCATGAAAGCCAAGCTTTCACCGATTTTATTATGGGAATATCATTTCCAAGAAATGATATATCATCATTATATAGGACAATCACTATCAGTGCGCTCCCACTAACCCTCTTATATACACAAGAATCATTTTCGTTTTGAATTAAATCATATACCGTTATGATTACATCAAAATGTTAGTTCCAAGAACGCAATGCTTGCTTCAATCCATCAATGGATCGATTTAACTTGCAAACCTTGTTTGCTTGTTTTGGTACAACAAAACCGTCAAGACGTTTATAAACATCCTCCAAAAGGTTTCCGTTTAAGGAAAGCGGTTTTGATGTTCAGCTGCCATATTTCATAAATGAAACATGCAGCATTAGCAAGCATTTTCCAAATAGATTTTATCCATGACAACGAGTAAAAGGTTTCATCGTAATCGACACAATGTTGATAATGATACCTTTTCGCTACAAGCCTAGCTCAGTACGTTGACATGTTGCCATCCATGTATGTCTTCCTTGAAGACTTATATAGTACCAATATGCACAATGCCTTCCGGTACATCAACTAGTGTCCAAACTTAGTTGGTATACATGGAATCCATTTCGGACATCATGACACTTTGCCATAATAGGGAGTCGATACTGTTGGACAGTTATTACCCATAGCGTCACTATTTGTACAGATCATGGTGTTGTTTTACAAATTAACTATGTGACAAAAGAGATTGCTCTCTTATCATTTGTGATTAGATCACCAAGATGTATAAATGATAGGAGGTCCTTATGATTTGTTCCTGGATTGAGATGATATAAGACAGTATCAATCCACGAAGGATAAATCATTAAACATCCATAGTCAGAGTATTATCGAGATTGGACATCGATAATGCGTAAAAGACTAGTATTACACTTGTGCGCGTTGTGAGGGCACAACATCATAGTTCTCATATATTTGGGTATATGATACTCATGCAAGTGTAATAGGAGGTTGTGTTTACCGATGGTACGGGAAACAGCTTCGCTCTGGATAGACCCCCTCAGAATTCCATTGGTAGTATGACTATGTGTCTATGGAAGTCCGAAATCAGGGTAGGTGTATTTGGTCTTAACTTGAGACTTGCACCGCTAATACTTGCGACAATCAATATACTTTGGTTTTGGTCGTCCAGAGCTTTAACATGTTCTGTGTACGCCTCTGCTGGGTATATTGAGAATCGTAGTGTGTTGGGTGTGATGTCAAGACGGAAGTATCACTCTAGTCATATGGAGATGATGATCGCGCAGGGATACATAACTGGTTCTCTAAGGGTTGCAACCATCGGGATAATATGACTTGGTCATTATTATCCGATAATAAAGAGACTAGTTGCTAGTGATCCGATATATGCTTCGTACGGGGCAGACACTGTACCAGCCCCAGGCCTTCCATGTGATCATCCGATACTGGATCGAAATACGCAATACTACGTATACTACGCCTGATATAAATCACTTATTCCTGTAAGGATATTTCTGGAGAATTGGGTAGGCATGACGCTTTGCTAGAAGCCAACCTTGTCTTGAAAATCGGTACAAACGTAGTAGTAGGTACTTACGTGTTCGGATAGTCCGACGACCGAATTTACTGCCAACATATCCGGGGATCTCTCATGGGTCGCTTCCCGAAGATTCACCGATGACGTATGACTCGTACTTTAATTAATCTGGGATTAATTAGAATAGAGAAAAAATGAATCTGGGATTAATTACGGAGATATTTTTCTGGGATAAAATATCAATTAAAGAGAGAAAATGATTAATTTGGAATTAATCGATAAAATAATATATTCGATATATTATAAGAAATTAGATTTCGACGCAGAATTGAAATTAGATTTTAATACGGGCGAACGAGTTAATTTAGAATTAATTCGTTAGCAACGTGAATAGTGATTTTGCTAGGCATAATTATTTAATTACGTCGCAATGGAAAATTCATTATTCGGATTAGCGAACTCGAGCCCGGGAATGTTTGCGGAACCATTCGCATTTAGAATCGAAGTGGGACCCGCAAGTCACATCTAGCGTCACATCATTCGTCAATCAAATGATAGATGTCTTTCACTTTCAGTGATTGACACCATGTCACTATTCATGATTGATGGTGGTAGATGGCAAGCTTTAATGCTTGACTTTTGGAAAGAGAAAATCGGAAAATGAATTTGAAAATTCATTAAGTGTATTAGATACACATTTCCAAAACCAACACACATCTCTCTCTTCTTCCCTCCTCTCTCTCTCACGGTATTGGACCAATTCTTCCTCAAAGTTTATGGTTTCACCGAAAATAGAAGAGAAGCAAAGTGATTTTTGTGGCAAAAATTACCAAGTGCTAGCACACAATCGGAGTCACGCGAAGGTGATAGGGAACCGCACATGTGAGCTTGGAATACACTTCAAAAGCTTGGAGCTTGGAGGAGGACCAAAGCCGAAAATTGGAGAGCCCAAAACAGTGGACTGCCGTGACTTCAAGGAGGGCAGAAAAGAATTTTTTTTCTTCATCGCATCGCTCAACCGCTTGATGTAAGTATTCCGCAACTTCCTCGATGTATTCACATGTATGTTTTATGCTTGTTATTCGATCATTGGGACCGTAGAACTCCAACAATGGTATCAGAGAGCGTTGAAAAAGCATGAAACTTGATTTAGGGTTAAAATTGGGTAAATTGTATTTGAGAATGATTTTATGAAATTGGATGATTGAGTATGCTTAATTTAGTTTAATTGAAGATTGATTGGATCAATTTCATGAAATTGTGATTGGATCATTTTTTCCCCTTTTGGTGAGGCTTGGCCGAATCTTATATTGCCATAATTCTTGGTATTTTTTTTGTTTCGTTGATCATTTGATGACTTGAAACGATTGGGAATGTTGATTTAATGTCGATTGTGGATTTAATTGGATTGAAACCAAATCGGACACAAATAACCCAAATTGCCGAGAGCTTTTAGCATGAAATTGGGTTTGATTTTTGTTAAAATGTGTTGGACATGTTTTAATGTTTATAAGCATGATTAATTGTACAAATTTGTGTTTTTCGAAATATTGATTTGGGTAATTAATTGTGTAATACACTTTAGTTAATTTATTGAGAAATTTGGAATTTTTGGAATTAAATTAATTGGGCTTAAATTGGATTTGGGCTTGAAATGTTGTAAATGGGCTAATTGGGCTTGTGTTGTACAAAGTTAGGTTTAGGCTAAATGGTGGATCCAATTGGCCAAAACCGAATCCATAAAGTCCAATTATGACTAAGGACCTTTAAAGTTTAATTAGGCCTAATGGGCCTAAATTGGTTTCTAGGCTATAAGGGTGATTCCTTAAATGGGCTTTTGTTATTGGGTTTGACCCAAGTTTACCAAAAGTCCATGCCTTAAGAAATTAATTAAAAGCCATTGGACTTTAATTAATTAACGTTGGACGTTAATCGGGCTTTGAGACCCGTAACGATTAAATTTGGAATTTAAGTCGTATAGGTTCGTCAAATAAAGTGTAGTATTTAATTTGGAATTAAATAGTGAATTAGTATTAAATACATATTAAATTGGATTTAATGTTGTAGTTTAATTTAATTCAAGAATTGTACTTTGAGTACTTATTCGCAAAACGATTTGACGACTCGCGCAAAATCAAATCGTTGTTTGAACATTGGATGATCATTAATTATCAGATTAATTAATTGGATTAGATTGATTGATAACATGCTTGTGTGAATACATGGTTGCGATGCATGAATAATGTATATCGGATGGATATTAGATGGGTGGGGTAATTTTAGAATTGTTGTAATAATTTAGAATTTATTAATTGGACCTGCGTGTCCAGCCTATTACCTTCATACTCTTTGTATTTCTCTTCTCACCTATTCTCCTCAATGTAATGATGTTTCTTTAGAAGTGTATGTAACGGGTAGAAGAAATACTTGTGCTAGCGGAAGAGATGAATGGAGAGATTTGATCTAGGATCAATGTTAAGTATCCATCCGCATATTATTATTTTATTTATACGCGCTTTATTATGTGTTTAGAATGCATGTATAGGGTGTATGATGATGAGACCTTAACAAATATAATAAATTGGTTGCCAATTTGCACGTGAAAAACCCTCACAAAATATAAGCGTTTTTCCTTCCATTGAGTGATTCTTACTCAAGATCCAAGACTGGCATTGGTTTGTTGGCCAAAGTCAAGACCTTTGTCCGTCGAGGATGTGTTTGAATCACAAAGGCTTTGTTACATATTGGTGTCTTGTCCAAGTCGTGATTTGTTGGCCAAAGTCAAGATCACTTCTTGTCCATCGACATTGATTACGAAGCTTTCCATGGTCAATGAGTCACGCTTAACTGGGATCACTAAGTTTGTTGTGCCAAAGCCAAGGCTTAGTTGATTCAGAGGAAAAAGGTTAGGTAATATATTGGATATATTGGCATATATAAGATATATGTTTCGGACTTGGATGTCCCCCTATTGGATCTAGGAATTGGATGGGATCCAATTGATCTTAGAGATCTACCTAGTTAATTATCATACAATTTGTTGGCCAAAGTCAAGATTGTGTGTTATTTAACGGGATCCTAGCCCACTAGGAAACCGGTTTCCCGAGAGTACTCGACAGAGGGTTAGAGGCTCGCCGAAAAATAGTGGGAGGCAAGTATTGAATTTGCAATATTCTTTTAATAACTTGTCATACACGCTCATATCAAAATCATTCGTCAAATAAATTAAATGTTAGTTTGACTAATATTTAAATCGTTGTTTTAATAAACAGTTGGACTGTATTCAAACTATTCATTTATGGTTGATTATATAATTAGATTATAGTAATCAATATACTTGAATTTATTTGATTAATATAGTTGATTTTATAATTGGATTATAGTAATCAATAAATTGATTTTAACCTATTAAATTATAGTTGATATATAGTTGGACTATAGTAATCATTATAATTAATAGTACCTGAAATCGTTGATTAAATAGTTGGACTATTAGAATCAAGATATAATTGAAAGATTGACATTTAAAACATAATCCTAGGGAAAATGTATTTAAATGATTTAATTTTCAAATTGGGAATAAGTTTCAGGATGGTCCTGGAAACTAATAAGTTACTTTATTTGATAAAATAACATATTAGTCCTAAGCCCGGAGTTAAGCAAATAGTAGAGCATGATATTTGGAATATTATGTGATGATAACTTTAGTACTTAATCCATTAAAATCATCAAATAGACTCTTTAATTTCTTAATCAGAACTAAGGATTAGATCCTTAAAGTATGATAATGAAATTGAAGGATCTTCATAGATCTATTATTAGATCTTTGAAGTACTATATTGCAATAGTAAACTCTTGGAGAGTTAATGGCTATACTCAATGAGTCAAAGCCAAAGTTTGCAATATGGCAAGAAGCGCAAGGCGTCATCTTACTTTGACATTCCGGAAGGCCAAGGCTTGGCCAAAGACTTCTGGGGACCGAATAGGGCAAAGGCAAAATCATTATAATCTTCTGGGAAGATAAATGACATATCCCAAAATGTCTGCCTAAATTGTGGCAAACGGGATCGCGGAAGCGTGACTGCCGTTTGAACAAAGCAGACATGAAGGAATTGAAGACGAGCA
>SKCR01033120.1:0-42894 GCA_019454045.1 Zanthoxylum bungeanum | reverse complement strand
AACCGAAATTCAATGTGAGTATATTCCGCACCTCCTTTGATGTATCATATGTGGTTTTTTATGCATGATTTGTGATCCTTGGGACTTTGATTGAACACTTTCAACAATTATTTTATGGGAGATATCTAAATTAGTAGTAGTAAAAGTAATTCCTTTTACCTTAGCATTTTATTTTATTTTACTTTTCAGTTTACTTTATGTCTTTTACTTTTCAGTATTTTTACTTTATGTCTTTTATTTTCAGTTATTAGTCCTAATTATGTGTGTAACTAAATAGTTATCTGGGGTTGTGATGAATTCTAATATCACCGGTTTATAAGGGGTTATTTTATAGTTTGGGTAATTTAAAGGTTTACTTATTAAGTCTTAAGCTTAATACTTCTTGTTGTCTGATCACCAATAAGATTGATGTGGTAAATCTAAAATGAACTAGACATAGGGATTTTAGGTTTCAGCCTTAGACTTAATAGCCCACGATCTTCCTTGGGGATAGATAACCCTTTAATAGATTTCCTTACAGGATAGGAATATACCTGTCGGGGCGAGGGTAGCCATAATTGGAACTTAAACTTAATGAATCCAGATAATTTGGTTGACATAGACATATGGTTCAATTGGGTTAAACTGGGTATTTGCGTCTGACCATCGACAGAGGCTTTTGCATAATTTAGTGTTCCAGGTTAGTAAACTGATTTATTACACAAACACAAAATAACCACTTCATCTTTAAATGATATTAGAATGATTCACGACCCTAGATCTTTGTGTTCTTTGTTATTTTCCTTAGTATTTTCTTTTGTCTTTTTATTTATTTATTTATTTTGTAAAACCACATTCAACCAATCAAACAATCATTCTCTCTCCATTTAATTAGATATTTGTAAATAAATAGATTCAACAATTAATAGCAACAGTAGGAATTAAGTCCTCATGGGATCGATATTTTTATACTACTTGAACGATACGTGCGCTTGCGTTATACGTGTGTGTTTACGCCGGTCAAGTTTTTGGCGCCGTTGCCGGGGATTTAATTTTCTTGAGTTGTTAATTTTGAAACTATCTAATTTACTTATATCTAATTTTCTTTCTTTTATTTTGTAATTTTTATTTCTTTTGTTTTCAGGTGATTAAAAATGGAACACTACTGGGAGATTGAAAGATTACGAGCTTTACAAGAAGATACACCCCAAATCTGGGAGCAACAGTCCGATTTTCCGAGGCCTGTTGTACAGCCCAATGACTATCACTGGATGACAGAACCAAGCAATACTACATTTGCTCATCAGAACGAAATGGGAAGATGTGTATTTTGTGATGGTAACCACCTGAGCGATCAATGTATGTACCTTTCAGAGTGGCAGAGCTATCAAAAGCCAACATATTTAACAGAACCATCACATTTTCCATCTTATCCACCATCTTCCTTCGATCCTTATCAAGAACCAGAACAATCCGAGGAAGATCAATTAATTCACATGTTCAAAGAACAAGAAGCTCGATTCGATGCACAAATTCAGAGTAACGCAGAATCCATGCAGAGAATGACAGATCAGATCAGACAATTAATAGAAAACCAGAAGATCATACCTCAAGAACCAGTTTCAGATGACACTGATGAAGCCTTCGAGAACCCAGAAATCCACAATGACACCTTAACAAAGGAGGAGGCTGAGCAGTATCAACAACCAGAGGTATCAGTTCAGGAACCCGAACCGGCAAAGTCTCGATTTGATTTCTATTATTCAGATTCTGACGAGGATGAAACTGAGCTGTTTGTACCAACTGCATCAAAAATTGAGGATGAAATTCTGTATTCTCAAAATGAAGATCTTGGAGATTCCATTGCACAAATGTTTGATGAAGATCTACCTGAGCCAATCATTTCAACCAGATCAGAGGATGAAGACCTAAAATCTAACATTTCTTTTCAGGTTGAAAATTTTGAAACATGTATTTCACAGATGACAGGTGAAGAGCTGAATGCAGAAATTTTCAAATACATCTGTGAAGAAAAGGTGGAGCAAGAAGCAGAGCAAATAGAAGAGCAAATGTCTGACTTTATTAAAGATCCAGAGCATTCAGGAAAAACATCGCTGTTTTGGGGAGTACTGATCAAAGAAATCACCCAGAAGCTTGAAAGAATGGAACTTCCATTCCAAGTCAAGCACCATACGAGACCTCCTAATTTTATTACTTTCTTTTCAGGAACCAATGGAGCAACAAAGATCAAAAAGGTGGCACGAGCAATGACTGAGACAAAATTATTTTGGCCACTTTACCGTTGGAAGAGACCCTTCAAAAGCAACGCTCATGGGATTGTCTTTGATAGGACATCCAAAACGACACTGAAACCTCCTTAACAGATGGATTTCAGTCACGTCTGGCTGAAGATGAAAAATTTAGCGCTAGCAGGGAGGCAACCCATGCAATTTGTTGTAATTTGTTTTCATATTTTGTGTGAACTTTTTAATTTTGTGTGTGAGTTTTGCAGGAAAAATTAAAATGGAATTTATCAGGACAAAGCAAGCCAGTACAAGCGGGATTTTCACAAAATAAAAATTTGACAAAATCACGAAGATACAAAGTTGATCCAGTAGAGACGGCCGAGTAAGAAGTCTGCTTTTGGGACGAGTCCCTATGGATTTATCTGTCGCAAGACATGGTTTTGCCAAAAAAAAAAAAATCCCTAAAAATTACCGAGCGTCGCGACGCACGACCAATTTCAGCATCGCGACACTGGTTTGATTACAAGCCTAAAACCAGCAGCCACCACGCACAGATCACTCCTCCTTCTTCACAGATCTCACCATTTTCTCTCAACCCAGCAGATCAAAATCCAACTACAACCGAATCACCACCCACAAACCACCATAACTCACGATTAGAGCCACCCTCACCGTGACCGAGTCTTCGCCAACCAAAATCCACACCGTGAGCAGCCACCAACGAACCAAGCCGAGATCCACCAAGACTGCCACTGTCTCTCCGAGGCTTAACAACCACCGTCGAGATCGACACCCTCTTCATCCTTGCCGAGACCTTCATCGCCGATTCCGAGCACCACCATCTGGCTGAAACTACCCACCACGAATCCATTACCATAGCTGTGACCCACTTCCAAGACATCACAGAACCGAACCAGAAGCCATCAACTGAGACCAAACCGAGAAGCCGTGAACCAACACCGAGCCACCAACACCCAAGATCCACCAGCCGAGACACCACTAGTCGCAAACCTCACCCTTGCCGAGCCATGAACCACCAAGCCGAGACACCGCACCACCACCGCCGAGATCTACCAAAGCCACCCACTGCCAAGCAACAAACCCACGATCAAAATCATCCATGATCAGATCTGATTTTTGTGGATAATCTGTGTGGTTAATTGATAAAAATTGGATGTTACAGGTTTGAAATTTTGGCAGTAAAGGGATAATCGAAAAAAAAAATTAAATGAGTTTGTGGTTGATTTTGTTGAAATTGGAGGATTGTGAATTTGGAATTTAACGGTGAATAACTGGCTGAATTCTGAGTTTAGAATTGCCAGATCGATGGAATTTTGTAGAATTGGGGGCGAAGTTTGACATTGTGGTGATTTTTGAAGTGTTAGTTTTAGGATGAATTTGGGGAAATTTGAGTTTTTAGAGGAGACTCTGTCGAAATTTTCACTAAAAAATGGTCAATTATCGATCGTGGTTTAAAAAAAAACGTAAATTGAACATAAATTTTTCCTATCGGTAATTTTTCCTGTAGAATTTCAACTAATCAGGTACGATTTTCTAAACTCTTCTTCTACTTTTTAAGACATTGGGGACAATGTCTCATTTAGGTTTGGGGTGAGGTATAGTTAATAGTACTTGTTTGTGTGTTGTTTATTTTTAGTCCAAAATTTTTCGAAAATACAAAAAAATTGAAAAATTTTCTAAAATTACAAAAATATTTTGCATTTTTGTGTTTTTATTTTGACTAAAAGAGTGAAGTTGGTAAGAAATAGCCGAGTAAGGAGTTTCCACTCTGAGACGTATCTCAATCCATTTATTTCGAAACAAGTTAATTTTTGTTTATTTTCTTTTGAATTATTTAATTTGTGAATTCTCCATAATACTGACTAAAATGAATCTTCATATGTTCATTTGACAGGTATTATCAACATGCATAGTAACATACAGACATGAGCAGTAATTGAAAAATTTGTAATATTCTGTGCTCTAGTTTAATTGGATGAAGCATCTATAAAAGTAGTGGAATAAAAAAAAAAATTATTCTGATGTACAAAATAAAGTATCTAAGATCCGGGTTATTAAGTCTGTAAGGGTGTTTTAACACCTAGTGTCCTAAAACCAACTGGTTTGGGAGTCATTGGCCCAAAGCTCGCTACATGGATCAAAGATACTGAAAAATATTCATATCTGAAGTCTGAGTAATTAAGTTCGTAGGGGTGTTTGAACACCTGGTGCCCTAAAGCCAACTGGTTTGGGAGCCACCAACCCAAAGCTCGCTATATAGACGGAAGGTATTGTATATAAATAAAAAGTCAAAATTCAGAAAAAGCAAAGAAAAAATTCAGAAAAATCAGAAAAATTATTCCATTGCTACTAAAAGGTGTGAAATCTGATAGAACTTTAGGACAAAAATATTACTCTCTTATCAACTGCACTTATGATTGTTGTGGGCAAAAATGAGTTGATTAATATTTTGTTGGCTGTGTATATGGAGAATGGTAAAAATAATCGGAGGATTTACTTATTCGGTAATTTAGAAAGAAACAAAACAACTAGTAACTTGTAGTAGAAGTTTCACCTGATTAGTTACTAACTTCTTTATTCTCTTTTCTCTTGTCTTTTTGCTTTTGTGTGCATTAGTTTTACTATCTTTTTACTTTTGTAAAATGTTTGTGGGTATCATTGCTGTAAACCCTCACGAGACTACAACTCGTCCACTAGGGACACCTAGGGGTTTAAAGGCTTGTTGCATATGCTAAATGCAACCGTGATCCCTACGAAAATGGCTTAGTTAAATTTTATTCTGTTATTTTATTCTATATTTTGCTCGAGGACTAGCAAAATGTTAGGTTTGGGGGTGTGATGAGTGGTATTTATATCACTATTTCCCACTCATTTAATCTAATATTTTGTATAGGTTATTGAGTTTTGTGAATGTTTTGATGTGTTTTATGTTATTTTATAGATAAAAAAGTTTCAGGACATTCTGGAGGTGATTTGGAGTAAAACAGTGAAAATTGGCGAAAAAGCGCATTTTGGTAATTTCCAGCGTCGCGCCGCCCAGACCTTCCCCGTCGCGACGCCCAGCATGCGCCGAATCTGCTAACGTGCGCCTGGTCAACTGATCAGGATTTGAGAAGTTTGACTTTGCTAAAATGCGCCGTGCCACGTGTCACCATCACATCCAATCTGCTAACGTGCGTCGTACCACGTGTCAACATCATATGCTACCGACACTCAGACTTGACACGTGTCACCTCGTCATCAGCCATGTCAGCGGTCAACGATTCAACTTTGCCATGTGTCATGCCACGTCATCAGCCACGTCAGAAGGTCAACCAAGTCAACACGCCACGTCAGCATCAGCCAATCACATCGTGACACGTGTCGCCACGTGTCGCAATCCTATTGTGCCGACAACTGCAACACACGCCAGAGCCACGTCATCGCCACGTCAGCGCCACGTCAGCATGACGTCATCACAATAATTGAGTCTTAGCCGCCTTGCCACGTGTCGCGTGAACAGTCAGCCGCCATGCCACGTGTCGCCTTCTCAGCGTGCCACGTCTTACTATTCCAGCGTCGCGACGCTGGCACCAAAAATTTCTATAAATACTGCGCGAATTTCATAATTTTGTGTGCCTTTCTCTCTCTCATCTTTTTGATGAAGAGAGAGTTTCTCTCTCTAAAAATATTTTAATTTTATTTTTTTTATTTTTTTAGTTTGTAATTTATTTTAATTACCATTGTAATAATAGTAATTTAGTTTTTACTTTTTACAGTTTTTACTATTCATGAGAAAGTAATTTCCCAGCTAGGGTAAAAGGTAATTCTTTTACTGTTACCATTTAGATTAATCTCCCTTAAAAACAAATATTTACTAATTAAAATACTGATTAATAAAGGATACCGCTATATTGGTCGGTTGGCAATTTATTTTAATCTCGTTTAAACCTGACTTAAAAAGGATACCGCTATATTGGTCGGTTGGTAATTTAATTATGGTACCGCCTATATGGCTAGTTGGACTTAATTTGACTTAATCAGGATACCGCCAGATTGGTCGGTTGGTAATATTATAACAAGTTTATATATTATTTTATGGGAGATATCTAAATTAGTAGTAGTAAAAGTAATTCCTTTTACCTTAGCATTTTATTTTATTTTACTTTTCCATTTTACTTTATGTCTTTTACTTTTCAGTATTTTTACTTTATGTCTTTTATTTTTCAGTTATTAGTCCTAATTATGTGTTGTAACTAAATAGTTATCTGGGGTTGTGATGAATTCTAATATCACCGGTTTATAAGGGGTTATTTTATAGTTTGGATAATTAAAGGTTTACTTATTAAGTCTTAAGCTTAATGCTTCTTGTTGTCTGATCACCAATAAGATTGATGTGGTAAATCTAAAATGAACTAGACATAGGGATTTTAGGTTTCAGCCTTAGACTTAATAGCCCACGATCTTCCTTGAGGATAGATAACCCTTTAATAGATTTCCTTACAGGATATGAATATACCTGTCAGGCGAGGGTAGCCATAATTGGAACTTAAACTTAATGAATCCAGATAATTTGGTTGACATAGACATATGGTTCAATTGGGTTAAACTGGGTATTTGCGTCTGACCATCGACAGAGGCTTTTGCATAATTTAGTGTTCCAGGTTAGTAAACTGATTTATTACACAAACACAAAATAACCACTTCATCTTTTAAATGATATTAGAATGATTCACGACCCTAGATCTTTGTGTTCTTTGTTATTTTCCTTAGTATTTTCTTTTGTCTTTTATTTATTTATTTATTTTGTAAAACCACATTCAACCAATCAAACAATCATTCTCTTCTCCATTTAATTAGATATTTGTAAATAAATAGATTCAACAATTAATAGCAACAGTAGGAATTAAGTCCTCGTGGGATCGATATTTTTATACTACTTGAACGATACGTGCGCTTGCGTTATACGTGTGTGTTTATGCCGGTCATCTATCCTATAAGGAAATCTATTAAAGGGTTATCTATCCTCAAGGAAGATCGTGGGCTATTGAATCTAAGGCTGAAACCTAAAATCCTTATGTATAGTTCATTTTAAGTTTACCACATCAATCTTATTGGTGATCAGACAACAAGAAGCATTAAGCTTAAGACTCAATAAACAAACTAAAGAATTACCCAATAAATAATTAAATCAATTATTAAGCCTAGTAATATTGTGTTTCATCACTTCCCTAGAATAAAAATAAAATACTGGGGTTAGATGATCCACATTTAATATTTCTTATCTAGGAATCTCACTTATTATAATATATAAATTATTTTATGCTCTGCTTTCTCAGGAATTAATAATGTTAAACATTAAAAACCAGCCATATAGGCGGTAATCCATTTAGTCCAATTACACTAGCCATATAGGCGGTAATAACGTCTGACATTAATTAATCCGGTTAAATTATAATTTATAAATTATAATTAAGTGAGATTTACCTATATAATTATATTAAAGGTTTCACCTTTTACCCCAGCGGAAATTTAACTACAAAACATAAAGTAAATAAATAAAATGATGTAATAGATGCTTCCTATGAAATCAGGGAAAAAATCCCAAGGAAAGCACTCTAAATGAGGTGCTGAAAGCCTCAATTTATAGTTAATTTTACGAGCCAGCATCGCGACACTAAAGGTCTTGGCGTTGCGACGCCGAGACGCGTTTTCAGTCTACGTGGTTTGACCACGCACATTTCTTCGGTGCAATTTGGTGATGACACGTGTCACACGGTGAGACGGTGCAATGGGAAGCTGACACATGGCACGCGGTAAGGATCGGTCTAATGAGAGCTTGAAACGTGGCGGAAGATGATTCGCCGATGATTCGGTCCATTCAGAAGGTTACACGTGTCACGCGGAGTGCGGCACCATAGAATCGTGACACGTGTCCAAGCGCATTTTAGCATGATCGGTTCTGATGATGACACGTGTCAGACGCACGTTAGCATGGTCAGCGCACATTAGCATCTGGCGCATTTTAGCAAATTTCTTCTGACCGGTCCATGTGTCCGGCGTAAGTTAGCATGAGGCGCACTTTAGACGTCGCGACGCCGATAGATTGCGCGTCGCGACGCGGTCAAATTACCAAAATACCATTTTGCATCATTTTTCACTGTTTTGGCTCAAAATTGCTTCCAATGCTTTCCAAACTTTATTTATCTGTAAAATAACAATAAAACACATCAAAACGTTCACAAAACCCGAGAAACTATACAGAATATTAGGTCAAATGAGTGGGAAATAGTGATATAAATATCACTCATCATTGATGCTCCGCAACTTTTCCGATTCACTGGTTTACTATTTTCCTTCGTTACCTCGCTGTTTTGGGCTGCTGTTTCCTCTGTTTTGCTGCGGTTTTCTTCTTACTGTTTAGTTGTTGTTTGCGGTATTTGGGGTGTAGTTTTTCCGATAATTCAAGGCAGTTTTTTGGGTGTTACGGTAGTGCAGGGGGAGATTTTAGGAGATATAAGGTGCAGTTTCTGGGGCTGATTTTCGTTGGTTTCAGTGGCAGATTTTAGGGACTATTTTCAGTGGTTTGGAGTGCAGTTCAGGGGCTAATTTTCGGTGGTTGCTGGACAAATTTCAGTGACTATTTTTTATGGTTTGGAATGTAGTTTGGGGTACAGTTTCAGTGGTTTTGATGGGTATTTTTTGGGTAGTTTGTGCGGGAATGGAGGGGGGCTGGTTTGGCTGTTGTGTGCGGCAATGGAGGGGGCTGATTCACGGTAATTACATGGGAAATTTCTTTGTGTTGGGCGTGAGTGCTACTGTTTCAGTGGTTTTTTGGGCGTGAATGAAAGAGGTTGTTTGGTGTTGTTTTTCACGGTGATGGAAGGGATTTTAGGGCTTGTTGGTTGCGGCAATGAAGTGAGTTCTTAGAATGCTTTAGGCGTGAATGCTAGGGGTTATAAGGTTCGGTTTATGCTTATTTTTATTGGAGAGGGTTGGGGTTTACCTTATACGGTAGGAAAATACTCATAAGAACTCTAATTAAAATAAAGAAAGAAAAAGACTTACTTGAACCGAAGACTCATTCAGTCCTCCCTCCAATCTACAATATTTTCTCGAACTCAGCAAGCTCTTTCACGTTCCAAAGAGCCACCCAAGTATGTGGCCTCCAAAGGTGCACACACCAAAGCCAAAACTCAACGGCAAGACTACGCCTTGAGTGCACGGGTATTTTTGCCCTTGGTGCTAGCCTAGGAAAATACCTCAAAACTTTTAACTCGAGGTTCCTCTAGTCAATTAGACTTAAGGATCTTCAAAATTAATGGCTTAATCTTAAACTTTAGAGTTGCTCACTTATATAAACCCAAGATATGAAAGGTTTGGTGCAAAAATTTGTGAAGAATTCTTTGGGTTTATATAGAGCTCCAAAGACAACAAAATTAATTAAGAATCCGATATGGGATAAAAGCTAATTTAATCTTAGCCATTGGATCTTAATTTAGTGGTTTAATGAGATTATAAAACCATAATAAGAGTTTGGGCCGAATTGGAATTCAAAACAAATAAAAAAATTTATTATTCACGTTACTATTCACATTACTATTCACGTGAATAGTATTTTTTTTTTAATTCCAATTCCCATAGTACCCCTTTCGTCATTCACCAATCCATAAGCCACTATGGAACCTCATAAATGATCTGTTCATTAATTAAATACATTGAACCATTTATGAACAATTCCTACAGCAATCATATATACTATTATATTTGTTATGTGCACTGTTAACCATTGATTTCGAATTTATTGTGTGTGACCTTTTGGGTTCCCCTCAAGTTGGACATGAAATGAATCGTGATAATTTAATCGAACAAAAATTATCCTCCGATCAGATGGTTGTTCGATTTCAATGACCAAGGTTGATATCTAGCAACATGACAAGGCCCTCAAATGAGAAGGAAATATATATATATATACCCATTTTGTATGCGATTTACATATGATACGGTTCATCGCCTCACTGTATCCCCACCTATTGAACTATGGTACGGAAAATGTCTACCCATATGGTCAAAGTTATGATGTTGATAGTGTCATGAATCGTGCTAACCCAAGAATCTCACATGATTCTTCCGCCTTGGCAACAATCTCAAGCACTGATCACACATATCAAGCCGCGAACTGGAATACTATCCTTTGGTTAAATTAACTTTAGTTTGGAAAGTTTCATTAACGCCTTGGTCCAACCCCACTTGTATCTCTTATAATGTCTTTTATTATAAACAAGTGATTTATATTTATTAGCCTTAAAGGTAATAAATCTCTAAGTTCATCACATAATAATTACTAAGCTAAGGGATACGCAATACACTCTTTATTTCCTTAGAAAGTCTCTAGATGCTTGCACCCTAAAATAATCATGCCAATTCTAATCATACATAGAATCATCAAGCATATGAGTTTTAATATGTTGGAATTATTTTAGGCATTAAATAACTTTGATTAATATTTAATTATGATATTGTATTTTATTTTATTCAAATATATTTACTATTCACGTTTTCCTGCAGACACGTGAACTTTAAATGCAATTTCACAATTCAAATCTTAACCAAATCATGCAAAACTTGTGCCTAAAATTAAGTTCAGGGTGTTAGCTTTCCAACGTGCTTTTAAACAACCAATTTCGAGTTAAATGAGAGAGAAATAATCAAAACAAAAACGGCGCACTGATACCACTGTTGGGATGCGGCCGCGAGTGCGCAGCGGAAAATCAAAATTATTATGCCACTTTCCCTTTGCCCAAGACCCGTTTGTTTTTATTATTATACAAGTCTAGGCATGTTACTATAAATTCTAAGCATAAAAACTCATAAAACATGCAAAGAACATAAACCTAAACATGCTAACTATCATAATAACTCTAATTAAAATAAAGAAAGAAAAAGACTTACTTGAACCGAAGACTCCTCCAGTCCTCCCTCCAATCTACAAGCTTTTCTCAAACTCAGCAAGCTCTTCTACGTTCCAAAGAGCCACCCAAGTCTGTGGCGTCCAAAGGTGCACAAACCAAAGCCAAAACTCAACGGCAAGACTGTTGGTTTCTATTATATGTCCCAAGGAAAGATTAAGCATTTAAATACAACAATGAATATATATATATTAAAAGATGAAGTATGGTGGAATCATACTCACAAAGAACGGAATGCGGATGCGTTGATGAAACAAAAATTTTCTCCTTTGTGCAGTGAGTGTTCGGCCAAACAGAAAAGAGAAGCTCCAAGCAATTTTTGATCCTTCCAAGCTCTAAGATTAGTTTCCCATAACACCTTTGTATGATCCCTTGATGGTGCTAGCCTTGTGTGTGATTTTATGTTCCAAACAAACACAAATTCTTCAAGTTTTTGCAACAAAAACAGAAAAGTGGAGAGGGCTGTGAAACTTCACAGTTTCGGTCAAGAGGAAGAGAGAGAGAGAGAGGGATTTGATTTCAAAATCAATTTATATTTATGCCATAATATATTAAATTAATAATAAACTTATGACACAAATCATGTAATGGCTTAGAGTGTCAAACACTCAATTTCCATGCAAAACCATTGAGTGCATTGTACACTATCTCCATGCAATGCATCACAATTAAATAATGCATAATATGACATGTGTCATGTGGGCCCCACACGTTTCCAAATGAAAGTGGGCCCACGTGCACTCACGCGTTCGGGTTCGATATTTCGAAATACCGAACTTACGTCGCGACGTTAATTAAATCGAATTTAAATAAATGATTGCGCCTAGCGAAATTATTATTTACGTCGCTAACGAATTAATTCTAAATTAACTCGTTTGCCCGAATTAAAATCTAATTTTAATTTCGCGTCGAAATCGAATTTCGATTATATATCGAATATAATAATTTTACGATTAATTCCAAATTAATCGTTCTCTCTCTATTTATAGTACTTTATCCAAGATAAAGTCTCTCCGTAATTAATCCAAGATTAATCGAGTTTGAATCATACGTCATTGGTGAATCTTCGGGAAGCGACCCAAGAGATCTCCGGATATGTTGGCAGTAAATACGGTCGTCGGATAATCCGAACACGTACGTACCTCGTACTACGTTTTTACCGATTCACAAGACAAGGTTGGCTTCTAGCAAAGCGCCATGCCTACCCAATTCTCCAGAAATATTCTTATAGGAATATCAGATCTATATCAAGCGTAGTATACCGTAGTATTGCGTACATCGATCCAGTATCGGACGATCACATGTTAGGCCTGGGGCTGGAAATGTGTCTGCCCCGTACGAAACATATATCGGACATCAAGCAACTAGTCTCTTTAAATCGGACAATCCTGACCTGGTCATATTGTCCCGACGGTTGCAACCTTTTATAGAGTACTAGTTCTGTGTCCTGCGTGATCATCACCTCCATATGTCTGAAGTGATACTTCCATCTCGACATCACATCCAGTACACTACGATTCTCGATAAACCCAGAAGAGGTGTACACAGAACCGGTTAAGGTCCCCAACCACCAAAACCAAAGTTTACCGATTGTCGCAAGTACTAGCGATGTAAGTCTCAGGTTAAGACCATATACACCTACCCTGATGCGGCCTCCCATAGACACGCAGACATACTACCAATGGGATTCCGCGGGGTCTATCCAGAGCGAAGCTGTTTTCCGTACCATCGGTAAAACACAACCTCCTATCGCACTTGCATAAGTATCCAATACTTAAATATATGAGAACTATGCCGTTGTGCCCTCACAACGTGCACAAGCGCAATACTAGTCTATTCCGCATTATCGATGTCCGATCTCGATAATACTCCGACTAGGGATATTTATGATTAAACCTTTATGGATTGATAATGTCTCATATCATCTCAATCCGGTATTAATCATATGGACTTTCGCCATTTATATATCAAAGTAAATAATATTACAAAACGGCAAAAGGCAATTTCATAATCACATAGTTAATTTTGTACAATAATACAATATCATTTACAAACAGTGACGCTATGGGACATAATGTCTAACAAAGACTACGCCTTGAGTGCACATGTATTTTACCCTTGGTGCTAGCCTAGGCAAATACCTCAAAACTTTTAACTCGAGGTTCCCTTAGTAAATTAGACTTAAGGATCCTCAAAATCAGTGGCCTACTCTTAAACTTTAGAGTTGCTCACTTATATAAACCCAAGATATGAAAGGTTTGGTGCAAAAATTTGTGAAGAATTCTTTGGGTTTATATAGTGCTCCAAAGACAATAAAATTAATTAAGAATCCGATGTGGGATAAAAGCTAATTTAATCTTAGCCATTGGATCTTAATTTAGTGGTTTGATGAGATTATAAAACCCTAATAAGAGTTTGGGTCGAATTGGAATTCAAAACAAATAAAAAAATATTTACTATTCACATTACTATTCACATGAATAGTAATTTTTATTATTATTATTCCAATTGCCATAGTGCCCCTATCGTCATTCACCAATCCCTAAGCCACTATGGAACCTCATAAATGATCCGTTCAATAAATAAATACATTGAACCATTTATGAACAATTCCTACAGCAATCATATATGCTGTTATATTTATATTGTGCACTGTTAACCATTGATTTCAAATTTATTGTGTGTGACCTTTTGGGTTCCCCTCAAGTTGGACATGAAACGAATCGTGATAATTTAATCAAACATAAATTATCCTCCGATCAGATGGTCGTTCGATTTCAATGACCAAGGTTGACATCTAGCAACATGCCAAGGCCCCCAAATGAGAAGGAAAGATATATATATACCCATTTTGTATGCGATTTACATATGAAACGGTCCATCGCCTCACTGTATCCCCACCTATTAACCTAGGGTACGGAAAGTGTCTACCCATATGGTCAAAGGTATGATGTTGATAGTGTCATGAATCGTGCTAACCCAAGAATCTCACATGATTCTTCCGCCATGGCCACAATCTCAAGCACTGATCACACAAATCAACCCGCGAACTGGAATACTACTCTTATAAGAAAATATTATCCGAGATAGTGGCGATTCTCGGTTGTATCTTTACAAACTTCATGTGTTTCAACAAATGACCCAATCATACCCTTCTAACCAGATCTTTTAAACCGGGGAAGGAGAATGTCAAAGTTATTTGATCCACACATAAGATTGTAAAGACCTCAAGTCTAAGGACTAGTTATATAATTGATACATGAAAGTTCTCACAGACACATGGGATAAATACTCCATATGAAAACTTTCGGCGGTCCGTTCGATGGACACGAGCAACTCATGCATCCATGTGATACACCAAGCGGACGAATCTCCCATAGTAGCCTATGATATTGGCTACCCCACTTAAGGGCGGATCATATCATCATGCTAGTCTCTCCGCTTTGTGAATGCCCAGATTATTCACAAAACTATGACTATGAATATTTAAGAGTAATGATTCTCATAAGGCGTGGAAGCCATCGTCTTATTACTCCAAGAGCTTTATTATAGTGTTGATGATTCATATAAGTTATGTAAGACACATAAAATAAAGATTTCCATTTTATTAATTAATGAAAATATTACAAATATATGTACATATAGCCCATCCACAAGTTGGGTATAGGGCATATCCCTAACAACACCAACGTCAATAGGAATATTCTTGGGTTGAGTAGCATAGTGATTCTTTGACTTGAGATACCACTGTGCATATATGAGTTATCCTCCACACTTAGATGGCAGTCACGTCACCGATCTATTAAGATCAGACCTCCGCTTGTTCGTTAGGTGTGGACTAATGCTCATGATATCCTGTGTGTATCAAGATAGGATCCGTCAGTCCTGTGTACAGGGCATATGTATTCATTATATGATTAGAAATCTGTTAAATCCATGGCCATAATATACTTCGAAAGTAAGTTCTGATTTTTATTTATAAGATTGCTAATAGATACGTCGACACGATTATACCTATATAGATTTTGATGTTTATATCTATATCTTTGGGATAATACGGATACCTGTGACGGAGGGATTATACGTATGCAATGACCTCGACCTGTATGACTCGGAGAGTTTATCCGTGTTCGTCATAATTTACTGGTGGGTGAATTATAGGTACGAAATTTGATTTTGTGACGGATATGCCTGAATTTATAGAGTCTCACTAGTGAAATATACTCGTAGAGCACTAGGGCAACTGTTATGAATAATACTGATTATTTATAACTCGTTTAACGGTTTAACGAAAGTTACATGCAATCGGGACCCAATCGTCATTTTCAAAATTAATGTGTACTTGTATTTAATTCTTGATTTTATTAAATACACATTAATTAAATATAAAATTATGATATTTAACATATATGATTGATATATATATTTTGATTATTTAATGTAAATATTATACATATATTTAAGATATTTATATTTAATTATTTACTTATATAAATGTTATATGATTAATATAATTAAAGTAACAAATATCTTAAGTCATAATTGTTTTTTTTAATGCTTGGAAATGGCATGATATTATTGGTTACACTTGTGGTTTTACTTTATATAAGATAAGTGTTATCTTTATTAACTAAAACGTGGACCAATGGAAATGAAACAAAATTGCAAACTTTATTGTTTTTCCTTGTAACTTTCGGCCATGACAAGAAAAGACATATAAATTATTTTTGTTTCATTTTTCATTAAAATTACAAGTTACCAATATTTACAAAGTGAGTTCAGAGAAAAGATGGAAGAAAGAAAGAAAACAAAAGCAAAAATCTTGGAAATTTTGTAAGTTTTTAATACTTTCTTCTACTTAGAAAATGTTTCTATTAATCTTAGCTTCAATTTGTGTTGCTAAGTTGGTGTCTCTACTCTTTTAGTTTGTAATTAAATGTGTTGGAAACTTGTTTGAAAGTGTTTAGCATGCATGATTAATTTATAAGCTTATTAGGAGTAATTAAGCTTATAAGATTAGTTAGACATTGAAGTTTCCATTCTAGAGTTGCTTAGCCATTCATAAATAACCTAGAATTGTTCTTGAGTTGTTTCATGATGGTGAGACTTGATTGGTGTGGTATTGGATTGATTAAAGTGTTGAATTTTATCAATTTAGTGTAAATTATGTAATTGATGTAATTTGTGAAATTAGGGTTCTAAACCCAATCCAATTTTGGGGCTTTTCATATATGTGATGTAATTTGATGTATATATGATGTATATTAAATTTGGAATTTATTGGATTTGATCTTGATGTATTTTGAACCAAAAAGACCAAATTATAAATCCTGGAAATTATAGTGGCTGTTCGGTAATTTCAGTTTGGAATTTTTATTGCAAATTGTATTTTCATGTATTAGACATGTATAAATCATTTTGGGATTGATTTGGAATCACTTAAATATGTATTTGACATTTTGAGGACCAAAATGATTAAAATGAAAAGTTTAGGGGTCTCACGGTAATTAATGATAAATCTGATTTTTCAGATAAAATTTCAATTTGTATTTATTGAGTAATTATAATAAATTGGTTTATTTTAATTTCCCAAGAAAAATATTTATCGGAAATTGTTTCGGAGTGAAAATACGCGAAAACGGCGATACTGGGTAACAGCTGCCCAAACAGTGAACTGGTCATTGTTCGGGTAGCCCAAGAACTGTCCAAATGTTTTTGGGGCTGACCTGGGCAGTCCCCATGTGCATTGGTCGGTCGGTTCGGTCGGAAACTGATAAGTGGTAAATGTATCACTATTTCCCACTCATTTAACCTAATATTTTGTATAGTTTCTTGATTTTTGTGAATATTTTGATGTGTTTTGTGTTATTTTGTAGATAAATAAAGTTTCAGGACACTCTGGAGGTGATTTGGGACCAAAACAGTAAAAATTAGAAAAATGACATTTTGGTAATTTGGCGCGTCGCAACGCCTAACTGTGGTAACGTGCGCCGGGTACAAAAGTCATAATCTGAGAAGTTTGACTTTGCTAACGTGCGATGTGACACGTGTCACCATCAAAGCCGATCTGCTAACGTGCCATGTGTCATCATCATACGGTGCCGACAGTCGCCATCGCCACGTGCCGCCATATGTCACTCCACGTCAGCATCCACATCATCAGTTGACCGAGTCAACATGCCACGTCACCGCCACGTCATCATCAGCCAATCACGAAGTGCCACATGTCGCAATCCTATGGTGCTGACAATCACTTTCGCCACGTCAGCGTAATCATTGATTTGCCAACCGCCTTGCCACGTGTCACCTTATCATCTTATCCGGAATGCCACGTATAAGATAAAGAATCTGAAGCCAACGAATAGAAAAGTGACATGTGGCGCGTCGCGATGCGCAAAGCCGTGCGCGTCGCGACGCCGGGATCCTACTGACGCCTATAAATTCAGCTCGATGTCACAATTCAAATCATGCCTTCCTTGAGTTTTGTAAGGACTTTAAGGATTGCATCTTGTGTGTTTAAGTTTTTGTAATTTAAATTAAGTATTTTTACTTTTAGTATTTTTAATTATGCACTTATACTTTTTGTAATAAGATTTAATTTAATTTAATTTTTGTTCTTTTATGTTCAGTAGTTAATTTTATGCTGGGGTAAAGGTGAAGCTTTTTACTTTTATAATTTAGATTAATCTCCCTTAATTATAATATATAAATTATTTAAAACCTGACTTAATAAGGATACCGATATAATGGTCGGTTGGTAATTATTTTTAAACTTGTTTTAACCTGACTTAATGAGGATACCGCCTGGTTGGTCGGTTGGTAAATAATTATTAATTTGACTTAATCAGGATACCGCTATATGGCTGGTTGGTAAATATCACATAGATTTATATATTATAATAAGGGAGATTTCTAAATTAGAAATAGTAAAGGTAGATTAATCTCACTTCAATTATAATATGAATTAAAAGTTGATTCCGCCTTAATGGCTGGTTTTAATTATGTAACATAATGTGACACCTCCTATATGGCTGCTCTTTAGGTGACAGATAATTACCTCCTATATGGCTGGTTTATGGATAAATAATAACACCGCATTTATGGCTGATTCAACTTAATTGGATAATACTGGCAATTTCTATATTATAATAATTTGAGATTTTTAAAAGTGGATCCCCTATCCCCAGCATTTTATTTTATTTAGGGAAGTGATGAAACACAATATTACTAGGCTTAATAATTGATTTAATTATTTATTGGGTAATTCTTTAGTTTTTTTATTGAGTCTTTAGCTTAATGCTTCTTGTTGTCTGATCACCAATAAGATTGATGTGGTAAACTTAAAATGAACTAGACATAGGGATTTTAGGTTTCAACCTTAGATTCAATAGCCCACGATCTTCATTGAGGATAGATAACCGTTTAATAGATTTCCTTACAGGATAGACATATACCTGTCGGGCGGGGGTAGCCATAATTGGAACTTGATCTTAATGAATCCAGGTAATTTGGTTGACATAGACATATGGTTCAATTGGGTTATACTGGGTATTTGCGTCTGCCCATCGACAAAGGCTTTTGCATATTTTTGTGTTCCAGGTTAGCAAACTGATTTATTACACATATGTAAGAAAATCAATTCATCTTGATAATAATATTGTGTGGATTCACAACCCTAGATCTTTGAGTCTTTTGTTATTTTCCTTAGTATTTTCTTTTGTTTATTTTATTTATTTTAATCAAGGAAAACCACATTCATCCAACCAATCAAACAATCATTTTCTTCTCCATTTTAAGATATTTGTAAATAAGTAGATTCAACAATTAATAACAATAGTAAGAATTAAGTCCTCATGGGATCGATATTTTTATACTACTTGAACGATACGTGAGCTTGCGTTATACGTGTGTGTTTACGCTGGTCAAGTTTTTGGCGCCGTTGCCGGGGACTTATTTTTCTTGAGTTATTAATTTTGAAGCTATCTAATTTACTTGTATATAATTTTCTTTATTTTTATCTATAATTTTTATTTCTTTCTTTTGTTTTCATGTGATTGAAAAATGGAACATTATTGGGAGATTGAAAGATTACGAGCTTTACTAGAAGAAGATACACCCCAAATCTGGGAGCAATAGTCTGGTTTTCTGAGGCCTGGTGTCCAGCCCAACAATTATCACTGGATGTCAGAATCAAGCAATACTACATTTCCTCATCAGAACGAAATGAGGAGATGTGTAATATGTGATGGTAACCACTCGAGCGATCAATGCATATACTTTTCAAAGTGGCAGAATTATTGGAATCAGTCAAGGTACGAAGAACCATCATAATTTCCATCTTATCCACCATCCATCTACGATCTTCATCAAGAACCAGAACCATCAGATGAAGATCATTTGATTCACATGCTCAAAGATTGGTTCGAGGAACGAGAAGCTCAATTTCATGCACAAATTCAGAGTCAAGCGGCGTCTATACAGAGGATGACAGATCAAATTAGACAATTAACAGATAACCTGAATCACATATCTCATTAAGCAAATTCAAATAATACTGAAGAAGCCTTCGAATATCCTGAGATTCATCATGACATCATAACAGAGGACGAAGCTTAACAGTATCAAGAATCAGAGGTATCAGTTCAGGAGCCCGAACCAACAAAATCTTTGTTTGATTTTTATTATTCTGACTCTGACGAGGATGAAAAAGCTAAGCTATTTGTACCAACTGCACCAACAAAAGAGGATGAAACTTTCTATCTGAGCCAATCATTTCACTCAGATCAGAGGATGAAGACCTAAAAACAGACATAACTTTACATCCTCAGATTGACACTTATGGAGCTTGCATTTCACAGATGACGGATGAAGAATTGAATACGAAAATTTTAAAATACATCTGCGAAGAAAAGGTGGAGCAAGAAGCTGAGCAAATGGAGGAGAAAATGTTTGAACTTATTGAGAATCCAATGCATTTGGGCGAAACATCACTGTTTTGGGGAGTACAAATCAAAGATATCACCAGAAGCTTGACATAATGGAACTTCCATTCCAAGTCAAGCACCATACGAGACCTCCTGATTTGATTTCTTTCTTTTCAGAAACCACTGGAGTAACAAAGGTTAAAAAGGTGGCACAAGCACTGAATGAGACAAATTTCTTTTTGCCCCTTTACCGTTGGAAGAGACCTGTAGGACACATAAATTGGACGACGTTGTTCCGGGCTCACGGCCTGGTTGGGAGTACGAAGTAGCCCACAAGGGAACTAAATCGGAGAAATTACATGGAGTCGCCACCCGGTGTGAACCGGGAAAATGATTTAAGGCCGCACTCACCCCTCGCAAGGGAAGACCTCAAATCGTTGGGTTCGGAATGGTCCCTCACTTATGACACTTGTAATGATATGATTTGTGCAATAATTTAATCAAATCTAGCAACCTATATTTCCAAGGGTATTCTATTTCTAAGTTCACATGCATAGAAACAAAGCTCGTATCTACGTTTACCTATAACCTATTTGCATATAACCTATGCCTAAGCTTGCATGCATAAAAGTAGATTGAAATAACGATAAACACATAATTTCACAGATGCATTACATTGATGATCATGGAAACGCAAATGGACAATGATTGTACAAGCATTCATATTAAAGAGAGGCAATTAAGTGCATAAATATTGAAGAGAGCTAACTAAACAAATGATGGGGGAGGGAATGACTAGGAATGCATGAAACATGATAAATGAATCTGTCCAGTGTGTGCGCGTTCGTGTTTTTGGACAATTATGACCCATAGCGTCACTATTTGTACAGATCATGGTGTTTTTGTACAAATTAACTATGTGACAAAGGAGATTGCACTCTTATCATTTGTGATTAGATCACCAAGATATATAAATGATAGAAGGTCCTTATGATTTGTTCCTGGATTGACAATGATATGAGACAGTATCAATCCACAAAGGATAAATCATTAAATATCCCTAGTCAGAGTATTATCGAGATTGGACATCGATAAATGCGTAAAAGACTAGTATTACACTTGTGCGCATTGTGAGGGCACAAACAGTATAATTCTCATATATTTGGGTATAGGATACTAATGCAAGTGTAATAGGAGGTTGTGTTTTACCGATGGTACGGGAAACAGCTTCGCTCTGGATAGACCTCTCGGAATTCCATTGGTAGTATGACTATATGTCAATGGAAGTCCGAAATCTGGGTAGGTGTATTTGGTCTTAACCTGAGACTTGCACCGCTAATACTTGTAACAATCAATATACTTTGGTTATGGTCGTCCATGGCTTTAACAGGTTATGTTTACGCCTCTGCTGGGTATAATGAGAATAATAGTGTGTTGGGTGTGCTGTCAAGATGGAAGTGTCACTCCAGTCATATGGAGATGATGATCACGTAGGGATACAGAACTTGTTCTCTAAAAAGGTTGCAACCGTCGGGATAATATGACTTGGTCAAGAATATCCGATATTAAAGAGACTAGTTGATCGTAATCCGATATATGGTTCGTATGGGGCAGACATTGTACCAGCCCCAAGCCTTGCATGTGATCATCCGATACTGGATCGAAATACACAATACCACGTATACTCCGCCTGATGTAGATCCTTATATTCCTGTAAGGATATTTATGGGAATTGGGTAGGCATGACACTTTGCTAGAAGCCAACCTTGTCTTGTAAATTGGTGTAAACGTAGTACTAGGTACTTAAGTGTTCGGATAGTCCGACGACCGAATTTACTGCCAAGATATCTGGGGATCTCATGGGTCGCTTCCCGAAGATTCACCGATGACGTATGACTTGCACTTTTAATTAATCTGGATTAATTAGATGAGAGAGAAAATTAATATGGGATTAATTGCAGAGCTATTTTATCTGGGATAAAATATTAATTAAAGAGAGAAAACGATTAATTTCGAATTAATCGATAAATTAATATATTCGATATATTAAACGAAATTGGATTTCGACGCAAAATTAAAATTAGATTTTAATTCGGGCGAACGAGTTAATTTATAATTAATTCGTTAGCGACGTGAATAGTGACTTCACTAGGCGTAATCATTTAATTGCGTCGCAACGGAAAATTTGTTAATTTGAAATTAGCAAACCCGAGCCAGGGATTATTTACGAGTGCATTCGCATTTCGAATTCGAGTGCGGCACACAAGTCAAATCAAGCGTCAAATTGCTAGTCACATCTAGCGTCAAATCACATGTCGCTTTGAGTGATGTGACCATTGATTGATTGAATGATATAAATTGATGGGAGTGGTTGGAAAGATTTTTGAAAGCTTCATTGACATTTAATATATTTAAATGTTTTTGTATTTGTTTTGATTTTTTGGAAATCAATTAATTGATTTTGTAAAAATAAAACAAAGTGTATTTGATACACCTTTTACCTACCAACCATCATAACTATTCTCTCTCTCAATTCTTCTTCTCTCTCACGCCCATGGAGGGTATTTTCTTCACTGGTTTTGGCAGCTCACTGCCGAGACCCAAGAGGAAAAATGGGATGCAAAAGTCGCGATTTTATGGCAAAATCGGGAGTGCTAGCACACTACGAAGTCATGCGAAGGTGATAGGGAAGTCCACCCATGAGCTTGGAATCATTCGATGAAGCTTGGAGCTTGGATTCTTCAAGATCCATGGTCGAAAATGGTGCAGTCCAGCAGCTCACTGCCGAGAGCATGGATGAGGCAGAAATCAATTTTTGTTGCCTCGCGCGTGGCTCAACTGATCGATGTGAGTATTCCGCAACTCCGTGATGTATTCACATGTTTATTTCTTGCTTGTTATTCGATCATCGGGACTTAGAGATCTCTGTGGGAACACAGGAACTGGGCGACGCATGCTGTCCCGGGCTCGCGGCCCGGTCGGGAGTACGGAGTAGCCACGGGGGACTAAACCAGAGAATAATGGAGTTGCCACCCGGTGTGAACCGGGAAAATGAGATTTAAGGTCGCACTCACCCCTCGCAAGGGAAGACCTCAAACCATTGGGTTCGGAATGGTCCCTTACTTATGCCACTTGTAATGACAGGATTTATGTAATAATTTAGTCAGGCTTAAGTAGCACTTATTTCCAAGAGTATCATGCTTCTAAATTCACGGGTACAAAATAAAACTTATACATACATTTCACATATATCTCACATCTAAGAACACATGCCTGAAAATACCTCAAAGTAACAACGAACATACAACTTCATTCAGCATATCATATTCATGAAAAACAAAAGCATACATAATAACCGCACAAGCATACATGTGAGCACTTTTCCAAGTGATACGTGGAATTGTATCCCAAGTACAGACCGCATTTCCGTCCATTCAGAATCGGCTACGGAATTTATGTCTGGGTTTCCATCCGATATATCACAAGAAATAATACTCCAAAGTCATCATGGCATAGGTATATGAATCGTAATGCGTTAAATCAAGACTAAGGAAAATGACACAACTAATGGAATAAACATGCTTTTCATTATTATGTGCACAAAGATAAGAATGTCTATGTGTGGTTCCATAAAAAAATCACCTAAGAAACAATTATACATGGCATGTGATGAATATGTCTCAGTTTAGTGTGTTCTCGTTCGTGTAGTGTTCGTAAACGCGTTCGAACGGTAAACAGAAGGTTCGCGTTCGTATGGCGTTTGATAACGCGTTCGAACGGAAAATGAAACAGAATGCTCACGTTCGTATGGCATTTGTTAACGCGTTCGAACGGAAATGAAACAGAATGCTCACATTCGTATGGCGTTCATGAACGCGTTCGAACGGAAATGAGACCTGATGCATGATAAGGTAAAATGCATGCGCGTTCGAGTTGCGTTCGTAAACGCGTTCGAACGGGAACAGACCTGATGCATGAAATGGGACGCAATATATAAACACAAAAATAAAGGGGCGCGGCGAAGTACTGCCGTAAATGTGGCCTTTTGGGGCTCTTGGTCTCTCAAAGAGAGGACCTTTAGACCAACATACTAAGCCCATGCGCGTCATAACACAACACATGAAATAAAGAAAATAAAAGTGTAGGACTTCGTATGCCCAATTGAACGTACATTCAACCCAAACACACTTCGTCCAGCGCGGTGAAGTACTGTCACAAAGGTGGCCTTTTAGGCTCTTCGTCTCTCAAATAGAGGACATTTGGACTAACTCACAAAGCCCATGCGCTCGATCGCATCATACATATAAAAATAGAGCCAATCATATCAAAACGAAGTACGCCCGATTGAACACATCTTACATCCAATCCGAACACACAACAACCGGCGCGGCAAAGCATCGTGGTAAAGGGTTTTAACCTATCCCCATAAGGGATCTTTCATTCCACTTACTAAGCCCATGCGCTTGATTGAACCATGCATAAAAAGATAAAGACAATAATATCAAACTAAGTATGCCCAATTGAACGTATCTTGCATCCAACCGAACATACATCAACCGGCGCGGCAAAGCATCGTGGTAAAGGGCTTTAACCCCTCCCCATAGGGGATCTTTCATTCCATTTATTAAGCACATGCGCTCGATTGAATCATGCTTAAATAAACAACATACAGAATTCAAGTGATGAAAAATAAACAAAAGCAACACAAAACAAAAGAGGGTGCCGTTTACTCAAGCGGTACGTGGAGTTGTGTCCCGAGTACAGATCATATTACCGTCCATTCGGAATTGGCTATGAAATTTATGTCCGGGTTTCCATCCGATATACTGCGAGAGTCGACACATCTCTCATTTTATTTCACAGCCACAACATACAACATCTCATAATTCATGCATATTTATCTACTCAAGGGCCACAACATGCATTTCAACATGACAACCATGCAAGCAAATATTCAACAAATAATACAAAGAAAACGAGTGTGAAAGATACCCTCAGGTCTAACCTTTTTGCCAACTTTCAGGCTTGCGTTTCACAGACGTCGGAAGGGGACAGCTCCTCAACTTCTCCGGTTCACTGGTTTAGCGTCCTAGCTCACTGCTTTGCTGTTTGGACTCCGTTCTGCTACTGTTCGGCCTCTGTTTTGCTGCTCACTGTTCAGGTCACCTGTTTTGCTGTTTCCACGGACTGTTCCGAGTTTGTGTGGGTTCTTAGTGCAGTTGTGTGTGATTATTTTAAGGATTATGAATGTAGTCTTTTTATGTTACTGTTTTTAAGATTTTTAGGGAATGTTTTAAGTGTATTTTGCTGCTGTTTTAGGGGTTAAATTACTGCTGTATGGGCGTGTTTGGGCTGTCGTTGGGGGGTATATTTTTCGGTGATGTGTGGGGGCTTAGGGGGTTGCTATTTTCGGTGGTGATTAGGAGTTGTTTTGGTGGTTGGAGGGGGTGTGAATGTCTATTGTATTTTCGGTAATATGAGAGTGTTTGAGGGCTTGTTGTTTTCGGTAATGTGAGGGTGGGGGTGAAGAGAGTTGTTTGTTGTTATGTGTATGAACTAAGGGTTGGAAATTCTTTTTCTTTTTTTTTTCTTTTTGTTTGTGATGGGCGTGAACTAGGAGATCCAATTCCTTGGAGAGGTGTGGTTTATATAGAGAAAGGCTAGGGCTTCATCTTGTCTCACAAGGAAGGGATTTTGGCATTAAAAGGAGGATTTGATTTGGTGTTGAGCAAGGAAAGTCAAAGATTAAGGGGGACAAATCTTGGCTAGAATAGGAAGTCAATATCTTTAATTTGTTATGATTGATTTTAATTAGGCATGACATCTTTTTAATTTAGTATTTGATTTGTTTAGTTAGGAAGTTAATATACTTGATTTATCTTCATTAGGTATGATTATATTTTGTGTTTTATTTAATTGGTAAATGGTTTAAATATTTTATTTAATATTTAATGTTTAATTTAATTAAATTGGGATGTGTTTATATCGGCTTTGGGGAGCTAATTGGGCTGGGGTGCGAGGTAGCAGCAAACCAGAACACCGACGTCGTTCGAACGCCAATTCGAACGCCACACGAACGTCCGCAATCTGCCTGACGTTCGAACGAAGTAACGAACGCAGCACTAACGAAGACAGTGAGCTTGTGAAATGGATTTGATGATGTACTTATTTCGGATCTCCCCTTCCGACCTCTGTTCCCGCAATATCCTTAGCTAAAAAGGTAGTGCCTCCAACTGAGACTCATCATCGGGTTTCACATGATAAAATGCAATGCCTACAGTCGCCCCTACTTTGATGGGACTTGTGCAGTGTGTGACTTTGAACAATCCTATCAAAGTTATGTAATGCATTTCCCTTACCTGGCTCGGCTGCTGCCTCGAGCTGAGTTGGTGCTGCTGCGGACCTCGATCTTGGGACGCGTCCCGATAATTGCAACCGACAACAGGGGGCACCTCGACCCTGGGCACCTCGACCCAATACCGTTGACTATAGGGACCTCACCCTCGAACTGATGATGTAGTGGGTACCTCCTCGACCCGGAACTACAACTGACAACGGGGGCACCTCGACCCTAGGCACCTAGACCCAACACCGTTGACTATAGGGACCTCGCCCTCGAACTAATTATGTAGTGGGTACCTCGACCCTGGGCACCTCGACCCGGAACTACAACTGACAACGAGGGCCCTCGACCCAACACCGCTGACTATAGGGACTTCGCCCTCGAACTGATTATGTAGTGGGTACCTCGACCCTGGGCACCTCGACCTGGAACTACAACTGACAACGGGGGCACCTCGACCCAACACCGCTGACAATAGGGACCTCGCCCTCAAACCGATACTAATATGGGCCTCGCCCCAAACTATTACTGATGTGGGCCTCGCCCCAGCCTGGTACTGATGTGGGCCTCGCCCTTTGGGACTCGTCCCTAACACTGAAACTGCGTTGATGCTGTTTGGCTCATTTCTGCCGTTTTCTCTTTCTCTCCGAACCTGCAAACACAAAAAAAAAAAAAACACGAAAGAAAGAATGCAATGTTACATGTATGCATGAATGATTTTCCTACTCCGTTGGGTTAGGACTTCTGCCAATTCCCTTGGTGACTGCTCTGTCCTTTTTCCCTCAGGCAAGTAAACTCTGCTTCAATCTGTCCACGTTGATCGGCTCGGTGAACTCATTTCCTTCCAAGTCTGATAGCTTCACTGCTCCATTTCCCATTACCTTCTGCACTATGTAAGGTCCTTCCCAGTTAGGTCTGATTTTTCTCTCGGATCTGTCTTCGACGGCCTTGACTGCTTAAGTACCAATCACCCTTTCTGATCTTGGTAGGACGCACTTTCCTTTTGAATGCCTGGGCTAGTCTCTTCTGATACAACTGCATGTGATACAAAGACTTTGTTCTCTTCTCATCCAATAGTGCTAACTGATCAAACCTCTGTGCGGCCCAATCCTGTTCCGGTAACTCTGCCTTTGTTAATACCCTCATAGACTGTATTTCCACTTCCACTGGCAATACTGCTTCCATTCCATAGACCAAAGAGTAAGGCGTGGCCCCTGTTGCTGTTCTTACTGATGTTCTGTACCCCCACAGAGCATATGGTAGTTTTTCGGCCCAATCTCTGCAATTTTCTGTCATCTTGGCTAAAATCGTCTTTATAGTCTTGTTGGCTGCCTCAACTGCCCCATTTGCCTGTGGCCTGTACGGTGATGAGTTGTGGTGGCCTATCCCATACCTCTGTTACATTGCCTTCGTCTCTCCTTGAAACTGGACCCCGTTGTCTGTCACTACATGAAGCGGCATACCATACCGACAAATGAGGTTCGAGCTATAAACTTTACCATATGTTTTGCTGTAACATTACAGAATGATTCGGCTTCCACCCACTTCGAGAAGTAATCTACTGCCCTACTATGAAGCGATGCCCATTTGACGCATTCGGCCGAATTTCTCCAATCATATCACAATTCCCCATGCTGAGAAAGGCCACGGCTCTGACAGCCCGTGTAACTCTGTGTGCGGTAAATGATTCAAATTACCATGTGCTTGACAGTCATGACAGTGCTTCACACCATCTTCGCGCAATCTGTTTCCATGGTTGACCAATAAAAACCTTGTCTCACTATCTTGCGGGACAGATTCAACCCGTTCATGTGCGGACCACATACCCCGGTATATTTCTTCCATTACATGTTGAGCTTCTTCTTTTCTCAAACACTTCAACTGGATACCATTTACCTGCCTCTTGTACAGTTCCCCTTTTAAGATCACATACTGGGAAGCCAACTTCTGAATGACTATTCTGTCTTTTCTGCCTGCCCCTTCCGGGAGTTCACCATGTTCCAGATACCTCTGAATGTCATAATACCAAGGTTTACCGTCGTCGACCTCAACTCCCAGAATTCTTTCTATCTCATAAACAGGTCTGCTCGCTGTTGTCAGTATCAACGATCTCATCACTAACTTTTCTGGATTTTCCCAAGTTGCTGCAAGTGTAGCCAATGCATCTGCCATCTGATTCTCTTCTCTCGGTAAATGTTGAAACTTACACTCGGGGATAACCTGTGCCAACTTTCTGAGGTGAAAAAGGTAAGGTTTCAACCGTTCTTATTTCAATTCCCATTCTCCTCGCATCTGCTGGACTACCAACATAGAATCTCCGTAGACTTCCACACTCCAGGCCTTCAAGGCTATCAATGATGTCAAACCGAAAGCACATGCTTCATACTCGGCCATGTTCTTAGTCACTCTGAATGTCAACCTCTTGGCTAAAGGCAAAGTCTCTCCCTCGGGGGTCACTATCACGACCCCAATTCCGGCTCCCTTGTAATTCACTGCTCCGTCAAAATACATCTTCCATATCTGGACTGTTATTGCTTGGATCTCTTCATTTGGAATTCAAACTTATACTGATCCCCCTCAACAGGTTGCATTGCCAGAAACTCAACTCTACTACTGCTCACCCTTTGATCACTTTGGAGGTGAGATACTCAATGTCAAACTCTGTCAGCAATACCAACCATCTGCCCAATTTTCCCACTAGCGACGGCACCGAATGAAGATATTTTAGAGGATTCTCATTGGCCACTATCTGGATCTTGTATGACTGGAAATAATGCCGCAATTTTCTAGAAGCCCATACCACTGCAGACAGATCTTCTCAACTTCTTGATACCGAGCCTCATACGGGAGCATCTTCTTACTCAGATAATAAACTGCATGTTCTACTCTCTGTCTCATCTGTCTGTACCATCATTGCCCCTAGTGCTTCTGATTCTATAGCCAAATACAATACCAAAGGTCTGCCCGGTCTCGGAGGTTTCAATACAGAAGGCTTTACCAAGTACTCTCTGATCTTGTCGAAGGCTGTCTGACACTGTTCATTCCATCTAACTGGCTGATCTTTTCTCAATAGTTTGAAGATAGGCTCACATACTGATGTCAACTTGGCAATGAACCGACTGATGTACTGAATCTTTCCCAAGAATGCTCTGACTTCTTTTTTTGTCTTCGGTGCAGGCATTTCTGTGATTGCCTTGATCTTTTCGGAGTCTACCTCTATTCCGATTCCGCCATTCCCACTGTATGACCAAGCATTTCCCTGATGTCACCCCAAACACAACACACTTCTTAGGGTTTAGCCGCATGTGTATCTGTCAACTCTCTGAAGAAACCTTTCCAGTCTTCAATATGCCCAACTCTTGTCTCTGATTTTACCATCATGTCATCCACATACACCTCAATCTCTTGTGCATCAAGTCATGGAAAAGTGTAGTGGCCATCCGCTGATAAGTAGCTCCCGCATTCTTAAGTCCAAACGGCATAACCTTGTAACAATAAGTACCCCACTCGGTAACAAATGCAGTATTGTGTTTATCTTCCTCAGCCATGAGAACCTGATTGTAACCTGAAAATCCATCTGCAAATGAATACATAGCAGATAAAGCCGCACTATCAACCAGAACATCTATATGCGGCAGAGGAAAATCATCTTTCGGACAAGCCTTGTTGAGATCTCTGTAGTCTACACACATTCTGACCTTCCCATCTTTCTTTGGTACCGGCACTATATTAACCACCCACTCTGGATATTTTACTACTTCCAGGAAACCCACATCTATCTGTTTCTTAACTTCGAATCTGACTTTCTCAGCCCATTCTGGTCTCATCCGTCGGAGTTTCTGTTTTAGTCTCATACTGGCCTATATTCGGATAAGTTGGTATTGTGTGCTGGGCAATGTTTCTGTCTACCCCAGGCATGTCCTCATAGGACCAAGCAAATACTTTGGCGTATCTGACCAACACTTCTTCTAGTTTCTCCCTCTCTTCAGAGGTAACTTCACTTGCAATCAGAATTTCCTTGGGGTTCTCAACCCAAGTTAAATGCGGTAGTTCTGGCCGAACTGATATCAAATATGCTTGATTCGTGCAGAGTAGATGGAAATGACTCAGGCAAGTAAGCAAAAGAAATGTCTTTATATTGGATAATGCGGAAGTAGATTCAAACAAATCAGGAAGGTAAATGTCTTCATCATCTATAGATAGACCTTCTTCCCCTGCAATCAAGTCTTCCTCAGGCTTTTCGTCTTCTCCTAGAGTTAGGCTCTCCAACTTCATCAACATTTTCTTCCCAATTCTCTGTTTCCACAACTACTTCTTTAATCAGCGGTTTCTCACCCAAAAAATCCTGGAAGATCTCAAATCCAGGTACCACAATCCCATTAACTTCCACAGGTTCAGGCTCCCATTGGTATCCTGAAGCTTTCACAAAACATTCCATCAGTTTCAGGCCCTTTTTCTTGACCTTCGGCTTTTCTTCATCAGATCTGTACCCCAAACCTTTCCGAGTAGTCTGTCCTCTGAAATCTGGCAACTTTGAACCTTCACCCGGTTCAAACTTCATTTTTCTCATGATCCTAGCCACCCTAGGATCCACCCATTCCTCAAAAGTAGCTGACACCTGAAACCTTGTGAAAGGTTGTATTTCCAAGGCAGCCACGACATTATCTACCTCATCAGCCCGGATAGTAACAACTTCTCCCTCATACGGGAACTTGATCATCTGATGCAAAGTGGAAGGCACGCCCCCATGTTTGTGAAACCAAGGCCTTCCCAACAATAAGGCAAAAGTGACTGGGATGTCCAGCACGTGTAAACTCAACTTCATCTTCAATAGGGCCTACCTTGACCATAGCCACAAAAGTACCTTCAACTCCCCTTTTACTGTCATCATAAGCCTTAATAGTCATACTGGAGGGGTCCAAGTCTGTTGCTTTCATACCCAATCTTGCCAGAATTTTCAACGGGCACACATTGATGGACGAACCGTCATCCACCATCACACATGAAGTTTTCTTGCCCCTCACTTCGGCCCTGATAAATAGAGGCCTATTATGATTTCTCCCTTCCGGCGGGAGTTCATCCTCAGAAAAGATATCTGCAAAGCTTCTTTCTGAATTGACCCAACAAACATTGCAGGGTTGGCGTCTTCCGGTACCACAATTTTGCTCAAGGCCTCAACCATGGCCTGCCTATGCTCTCGAGAAGCACATAATAGTTCCCAGATACTCACTTGTGCTCTAGTTGTTGGAAATCTAATAACCATGTCCCAAGATCAAAAACAAGCAAAATATATATATAAGAATGAACTATATTGAAGTATGGCGGAAACAATACTCACAAAAAACGGAATGTGGATGCGTTTGATGAAACAAATCTTGCTCCTTTGTGCAGTGAAGGATTCGGCCAAGCAGAAAAGAGAAGCTCCAAGCTTTAATTGATCCTTCCAAGCTCTAAGATGAGTTTCCCATAACACCTTGTATGATCCCTTGATGGTGCTAGCCAAATATGTGATTTAATGTTCCAAACACACACACTTTCTTCAAACCTTTTGCAACAAAAATGAAGAAATGGAGAGGGCTGTGAGAGTTACTGTTTCGGTAAGCTTGAGAGGGAGAGAAGAAGTGATTTTTGTTTCAAAAATCAATTTATATTTATGTCATATTAATATTAAATAATAATATACTTATGACACAAACCATGCAAAGGCTTAGAGTGTCTAACACTCAATTTCCATGCAATACCCTTGAGTGCTTTGTACACTATCTTCATGCAATACATCAACAATTAAATAATGCAAATAATGACATGTGTCATGTGGGCCCCACACGTTTCCAAATGAAAGTGGGCCCACGTGCACTCACGCGTTCGGATCCGATATTTCCGAAATACCGAACTTACGTCGCGACGTTAATTAAATCGAATTTAAATAAATAATTGCGCCTAGCGAAATTATTATTTACGTCGCTAATGAATTAATTCTAAATTAACTCGTTTGCCCGAATTAAAATCTAATTTTATTTCGCGTCGAAATCGAATTCCGATTATTATATCGAATATAATAATTTTACGATTAATTCTAAATTAATCGTTCTCTCTCTTTTTATAGTACTTTATCCAAGATAAAGTCCTCCGTAATTAATCCAAGATTAATCGAGTTTGAATCATACGTCATCGGTGAATCTTCGGGAAGCGACCCAAGAGACCTCTAGATATGTTGGCAGTAAATCCGGTTGTCGAACTATTCGAACACGTACGTACCAAGTACTACGTTTTTACCGATTTACAAGACAAGGTTAGCTTCTAGCAAAACGCCATGCCTACCCAATTCTCTAGAAATATTCTTACTTGGAATATTAGATCTATAACAGGCGTAGTATACCGTAGTATAGTGTATATCGAACCAGTATCGGATGATCACATGTAAGGCCTGGGGCTGGATATGTGTCTGCCCCGTACGATACACATATCGGACATCAAGCAACCAGTCTCTTTGAATCGGATAATCTTGACCTAGTCATATTATCCCGATGGTTGCAACCATTATAGAGTACTAGTTCTGTATCCCTCGCGATCATCATCTCCATATGTCTGAAGTGATACTTCCATCTTGACATCACACCCAGTACACTACGATTCTCGATAAACCCAGAAGAGGTATACACAGAACCCGTTAAAGCCCTGGACCACCAACCTAAATTTTACCGATTGTCGTAAGTACTAGCGATGCAAATCTCAGGTTAAGATCATATGCACCTACCCTGAAGCGGACTCCCATAGACACGCAGACATACTACCAATGGGACTCCGCGGGGTCTATCCAGAGCGAAGCTGTTTTCCGTACCATCGGTAAAACACAACCTCCTACCGTACTTGCATAAGTATCCAATACTTAAATATATGAGAACTATGCCGTTGTGCCCTCACAACATGCACAAGTGCAGTACTAGTCTATTCCGCATTATCGATGTCCAATCTCGATAATACTACGACTAGGGATATTTAATGATTAAACCTTTATGGATTGATACTGTCTCATATCATCACAATCCGGAACTAATCATAGGGACTTTTACCATTTATATATCAAAGTAATAAATTACAAAACGGTAAAAGGCAATTTCATTACTACATAGTTAATTTTGTACAATAATACAATATCATTTACAAAATAGTGACGCTATGGGTCATTACTGTCTAACACTAGTCTTCCTCAATTGCCTCAGCACTATATCCCTCTCAGTATTTTCTGCAGCCTCAACCACCTCTCTACCATCTGTCAAAACTTCCTTACCCTTCTCCGCCATATCATTGTAAAAACGACCACTGCGCGTCATTCCCCTCACTTCTTCCTCGTCACTGCTAGAGAAATCAAGCCAAAAGTTTTTCCCCTACTCAGTCTCATCTTCACTAGTATTATCCCAGATTCCCAGGCAAAAGGCTTGATGGTGAAAGGATTTTAGGACAAGGTCTTCTGGGAGGCCAAAATTGATCATATAGGCTGGTGGCGGTACGGAGCGGTAATTGGGTAAGGGGTTTCTGTGTGTGTCAGGCTATTCTGTTTCTGGGTCAGATATTTTCTTGGAGTCTATCAGGTCTTGGATTTTATGGCGGAGTCGGGCGCAATTGTCAGTGTCATGGCCCTTTTGTTGGTGAAAGTGACAGTAAAGGTTTAGGTTATAATGTGATGGTAGGGGATTGGGTAATGGTTTGGTTTCCAAGGGTTTTAAAAGCCCTTGCCTCTTCAGTTTCTCTAGCACCTTTGACAGGGGTCTTCCCAAGTTGGAAAACTGTCGGTTCCGGATAGCAACAATCTCAGCAGAAACGGGCTTTGCTCCGATGTTCCCCCAATGGGCCTCCTGTTCAGACCATATAGAATTTTCTATTCTCGGCCTCTTCTTCCTCAATGTCCATGACAGTTTCCCTCAACTGCTGAAAGTCTGCAATCATGGAGGTCATCCTCCTCAACTTGCTGTAAATGGAGGGCTTGGTGCCCTTGATGATCATTTTAATCTGGTCCTTCTCCGAGGGCCTAGTCTGCATCTTTAATAACTGACCCCTCCACCGGTCCACATACTCTTAAAACTCTCCTCCGCTTCCTGCTTAACATTCTCCAGATCGCGAAGTGACAGATCGATCTCTAGGTCAGTGACATACTGCTTCAGGAAAGCATCAGCCAACTCCCTCCAATCTTCCTTCACTTTCTTCTCCAAACTGTGGTACCACACCACGGGAGCTCCCTCGAGCGACATTCCAAACATTTTCTGCATTTGGCGCTGAGACAAGCCAACTGAACTCATGACTGATACAAACTGTCGGAGATGCACCCTTGGATACCCATTCCCGTTAAACTTAGCCATATCAGGCATCTTGAACTGTGCCGGCAACTGTTCCTCGAAAGTCAATGTGTCATAATCCAGCAGATCCTCATTCTTACCCCTCATCTTGCGGGTAACCGACTCAACCTAATCCCGAAGTTTCTGTAACTCTGCCTGAGACCCAGCTACTCTACCTGCTGCATACTCTGCCATATCATCATCAAAAGCGAGGGTATCATCCCCCAATCTATTCGGAGATTCCTCTGCCTCACATCCCCAGAATTAACCCTGGCACGAGACCCAGCTATACCAGCCACAGCAGTAGTCAAAGCTTGCAACTGTTCAGTGATCTTGGCGAGACCATTCTCTAGCTGATCCATACGGGACACCTCATTATCAGATTCACTCATACTTGTTCTTTTAGTGAGTCTTGTCCCTTCTCTAACCCAAACGGTATCTATGATGTCTTTTTGAGACATAGATGGTGTTAACATGATATATGTATGTATGAGGTGCATGAGATACATGTAACATATATAACATACTAAATCAATTATAACTCTCAAACAAATCGGCCCGTTATCATTTTAGAATCTTTCGGCCTAATTGTCATAGGAGTGAACCCATCCCAGTTTAAATGGCCCAATGAGTTCACATCTCATGAAAAGGTGCCCGACTAAACCCAAATGGTAACGTTCATAACACAATCACAAAGTGGCCCATCAATCACTTAGAAGCCTTTGGCCCAATAGTCATGAAATACGTTCTTGTCCCAGTTTAAATGGCCCAACAAGCCCATATCCCATGATAAATGGTTCAATGGATCCAAACGACGATGTTCCCAAACACAAGCATAGAAGAAAGATGATGCAAACATGACATAATAATTTCTACATAATGGCCTATCAACATTTCAGAAGCTTTTGGCCTAATAGTCATAAGGTGCGAACTTGCCCCAGTTTAAATGGCCCAGCAAGCCCGCATTTCTGACAATAGTCCAAATGCATCCAAATGAGGATGGTCCACAAGCACATATTCAAGGAAATAATTGTTACTTTAGCCAACCCGGTCTATGGGTGGGTTAGCAAGAGTATAGACAAAGGCTCTCTCCGGCGAAGGATGGTCCACAACTAGGTCTCCCCACTCAAGGGTTCGAGCAACCAAGTGAGCGCACCCTTTTTTATACACTAAGGTACGTGCCAATGAGCTATGGTGTGTGACGGACTGTCAAATGGATTTCCCGTTGTAGATTCCCCAGAGGGAAGGTGGAGCGAGGCTCACTTAAATACCCAAGCCTCTTAAGCTCTTATCGCTTGGTGTCAGGAATAAACAACGAGTCCTCCAAATTAGTTCATCACAATAGGCTACGAGTAGATGGCTATCTAGGTGCCTTCACAGCTTTTCCTTCTAGAAAGGTAGTGAATGAAGGAAGACACCAAACCATTACCTAGCCTCAAAATGCCTTTGATTAAACCCTCACTTTATCCACTAGAGACACGGTCAATTAAAACATAAATCCAAACATCACAAGACAATATTTCGGGGCCGATTCTCTATCCCCAATGGAGTCGCCAGACTGTGGGAACACAGAAACTGGGCGACGCATGCTGTCCCGGGCTCGCGGCCCGGTCGGGAGTACGGAGTAGCCACATGGACTAAACCGGAGAATAATGGAGTCGCCACCCGGTATGAACCAGGAAAAGGAGATTTAAGGCCGCACTCACCCCTCGTAAGGGAAGACCTCAAACCATTGGGTTCGAAATGGTCCCTTACTTATGCCACTTGTAATGACAGGATTTATGTAATAATTTAATCAGGCTTAAGTAGCACTTATTTCCAAGAGTATCATGCTTATAAATTCATGAGTCGCTCTGAGCTACCATTTCCTTCAACAGATAAGCATAAACAGTGCATAAATTATTTAGAATAAAGTTCCATAAAATCTGTTTGACAGATATCATATTAGATATGAACATGAAAAGAAACCGGGTTTCTCATTCCTGATTATTTGGGTATGCTGGGCATATGTTTGGATGATACCAAACTAAAACCCAAATTGGATAAGTGTCTAATTGTAGGTTATCCTAGGGATACCAAATTATTGTACTTATAAAACTCACCAGAGAACAATTTAATTGTTGCTCACCATGCGGTTTTCCTAAGAGGAATACCTATATGCAGTGGTAAGTGGGAGGATAGTAAAACTCGATGAAAATTAGAGTAATACTATTCCAGGCACCGATTCTTAATGGAACACAAATAGTTCATCAATGATGAAACTATACCGGTAATCTTCGAATACACAAGAACCACGTAAGTCGGAGAGAGTCAGAAAATAACCTGGGGTAAGGGTTTCTGATCTCACCTCATAAAGATGTCAATCTTATTGAGGTATACCAACTGACTACGTATGAGGGAGTAATACAAGGTATCAACTCCCTATTATGGCAAAGTGCCATAAGTCCGAGTTGAATTCCATGTATACCAACTATGTTTGGACACTAGTTGTTATACCGCAAGGCATTGTGCCTATTGGTACTATATAAGTCTTCACGGAAGACATACATGGATGGCAACATACCAACGTATAAAGCTAGGCTTTTAGCGGAAAGGTATCGTTATCAACATTGTGTTGACTACGACGAAACCTTTTAACTGTTGCCATAGTATATCCTTTTGGATAATGCTTGCTGACGCTCCATGTTTCATTTATGAAATATGAGAGCTGAACGGGAAAATCGCTTTCCTGAAAAGGAAACCTTTTGGAGGATGTTTTACAACATCCTGTCGGTTTTGTCGTACCAAAACTAGCAAACAAGGTTTGCAGGTTATTCGATCCATGTTTGGATTGAAGCAAGCATTAGGTTCTTGGAATTACCGATTTGATGTAATCATAATAGTTTATGATTTAATTCAAAACGAAATGATTCTTGTGTATATAAGAGGGTTAGTGGGAGCGCACTGACAGTGGCTGTCCTATAAATAATGATAATATGTCATTTCTTGGAAATGATATTCCCATACTAAAATCGGTGAAAGCTTGGCTTTCATGAAACTCTCTGAGAAATCGTACATTGAAAAATGTACGCGACCTGGTGTCCCATACGCTTTGAGCATATGGATTCACAAACAGGCCAATCCAAGTGATAGTCACTGGATTGATGTTAAGAACATCCTTTAGTATATTAGAGATCTAAGGATGCTGTCTTAAACTCTGGAGAAGGAAAACTTGAAGTGACTGGGATCACTACTGCAAGTTTCTTAACCGATAAAGATGACTATAAGTCGCAAACGGTACTATACAGTTTGAACAAGGGTACAGTAAGCTGGAAATCTTCCAAGCAAGATACTGTTACCGAATAAACAACAAACACGGGTTATTGATGCAGCAGAGGCAGCAATAGAAGCCATTTGGGTCGATAATAAATCTAATTAGATTAGATAAAGTTCTGTTAGCCGCTAAGCTATGCGTCAGCGCAGGCTAAAGAGTTAATGGTCTCATCAACGATCCAGATACATACTTCGATATTCATCTGATTCGTTTGGACCATACATCGTGGCGATGTGATGATCGAATAAATCGCATCAAATGAAAATCATGCAAATCCACTGACGAAAGCCTTTTCTCAGCAGTTTGAGCCAACTATAAATAGTTCGGGTGGTAAACACTCGAGTGACTGGCTATAGGCCAAGTGGGAGATTGTTGGACAATTATGACCCATAGCGTCACTATTTGTACAGATCATGGTGTTGTTGTACAAATTAACTATGTGACAAAGGAGATTGCACTCTTATCATTTGTGATTAGATCACCAAAATATATAAATGATAGGAGGTCCTTATGATTTGTTCCTGGATTGAGAATGATATGAGACAGTATCAATCCATGAAGGATAAATCATTAAATATTTATGAAGAATTGGGTAGGCATGGTGCTTTGCTAGAAGCCAACCTTGTCTTGTAAATCGGTATAAATGTAGTACTAGGTACTTACGTGTTCGGATAGTCCGACGACCGAATTTACTGCCAACATATCCGGGGATCTCATGGGTCGCTTCCCGAAGATTCACCGATGACGTATGACTCGCACTTTTAATTAATCTGGGATTAATTAGATGAGAGAGAAAATTAATCTAGGATTAATTGTGGAGATATTTTATCTGGGATAAAATATCAATTAAAGAGAGAAAATGATTAATTTGGAATTAATCGATAAATTAATATATTCGATATATTAAACGAAATTGGATTTCGAAGCGGAATTAAAATTAGATTTTAATTCGGGCGAACGAGTTAATTTAGAATTAATTCGTTAGCGACGAGAATAGTGACTTCGCTAGGAGTAATCATTTAATTACGTCGCAACGGAAAATTCGTTAATTTGAAATTAGCGAACCCGAGCCCGGGAATATTTGCGAGCGCATTCGCATTCGCATTTCAAATTCGAGTGCGGCACGCAAGTCAATCAAGCGTCAAATCGCTAGTCACATCAAGCGTCAAATCACATGTCACTTTGAGTGATGTGACCATTGATTGATTGAATGATGTGACTTGATGGGAGTGGTTGGAAAGCTTTTTGAAAGCTTGATTGACATTTAATATATTTAAATGTTTTGGTATTTGTTTTGATTTTTTGGAAATCAATTAATTGATTTTGTAAAAATAAAACAAAGTGTATTTGATACACCTTTTACCTACCAACCATCACAACTCTTCTTTCTCTCAATTCTTCTTCTCTCTCACGTCCATGGAAGGCATTTTCTTCACTTGTTTTGGCAGCTCACTGCCGAGAGCCAAGAGGAAAAATGGGAAGCAAAAGTCGTGATTTTGTGGCAAAATCGGGAGTGCTAGCACACTATGAAGTCATGCGAAGGTGATAGGGAAGTCCACCCATGAGCTTGGAATCATTCGACGAAGCTTGGAGCTTGGATTCTTGAAGATCCATGGCCGAAAATGGTGCAGTCCAGCATCTCACTGCTGAGACCATGGAGGAGGCAGAAATCAATTTTTGTTGCCTCGCGCGTCGCTCAACCGATCGATGTGAGTATTCCGTAACTCCGTGATGTATTCGCATGTTTATTTCCTGTTTGTTATTCAATCCTCGGGATTGTTGGACAAAATGACCCATAGCGTCACTATTTGCACAGATCATTGTGTTGTTGTAGCAAATTAACTATGTGACAAGGAAATTGCACTCTCATCATTTGTGATTAGATCACCATAGATATATATAAATGAAGAGAGGTCCCTATGATTAGTTCTGGACTGAGAATGATATGAGACAGTATCAGTCCCCGAAGGATTAATCATTAAATATCCCTAGCCGGAGTATTATCGAGACGGGACATCGATAATGCGGAATAGGCTAGTATTGCACTTGTGCACGTTGTGAGGGCACAACGGCATAGTTCTCATATATATAAGTGTTGGAGACTTATGCAAGTGCGATAGGAGGTCGTGTTTCACCGATGGTACGGGAAACAGCTTCGCTCTGGATAGACCCTTCGGAATCCCATTGGTATTATGACTATGTGTCTATGGGAGGCCGAAATCAAGGTAGGTGTGTATAGTCTTAACCTGAGACTTACATCGCTAATACTTACGATAATCGATAGACTTTGGTCTTGGTGGTACAGGCTTTAACCGGTTCTACGTAAACCACTTCTGGGTTTATCAGAGAGTCGTAGTGTATTGGATGTGATGTCAAGACGGAAGTATCACTCCAGTCATAGTGGAGATGATGTCACGCATGATATGGTATTAGTGCTCTTAAGTGCTGCGCGGCCATCGGGATATTATGACAAGGTCATGTATATCCGATTATAGAGACTAGTTACCAGACATCCGACATGTGCTTCGTACGGGGCAGACACTTATCCAGCCCTAGGCCTAGCACGTGACTATCCGATACTGGGCCGATATGCACAATACAATGGTATACTACGCTTGATACAGATCTTAAATATTCTTAGATGAATATGACCGGAGAATTGGGTAGACTTGGTGCTTTGCTAGAAGCCAACCTTGTCTTGTTAAATCGGTAAAACGTAGTACTTGGTACTCACGTGTTCGGATAGTCCGATGACCGATTTGACTGCCAACATATCCGGGGATCTCATGGGTCGCTTCCCAAAGATTCACCGATGACGTATGACTCGCACTTATATTAATCTGGGATTAATATGATGAGAGAGAGAATTAATTTGGGATTAATTTCGGAGACACTTTATCTTGGATAAAATGCCTTATTAGGAGAGAGATAACGATTAATTTGGAATTAATCGATAAAATAATATATTCGATATATTATTAAACGAAATTAGATTTCGACGCGAAATTAAAATCGGATTTTAATTCGGGCAAACGAATTAATTTAGAATTAATTCGTCAGCGATCTGAATAGTAATTTCGATAGGCGAAATTATTTAATTTTCGTCGCGACAGAAATGCGTTAATTCGGAATTAGCGAAACCGAGCCCGAAAGTGTTTGCGGACACATTCGTATTTTGAAACGAGTGGGACCCCATACCAAAACGAATTAATTTAGAATTAATTCGTTAGCGATCTGAATAGTAATTTCGCTAGGCGAAATTATTTAATTCTCGTCGCGACGGAAATGCGTTAATTCGGAATTAGCGAAACCGAGCCCGAAAGTGTTTGCGAACACATTCGTATTTTGAAACGAGTAGGATCCTCAAATCACATCGCGAAGTCTCATTACTTGACACGAATAGATGATGGATGTATGTAGTCACCTTTATGGGATGATACATTGTCTCTATTCTCAATGTAATAAGATGATGCCATTTAATGAATTTTTTGGAGGGAAAACCTTTCACGGTTTTTGAAGGGTTTTTTAATTAAAAATTCATTTTGGTAAATCATATCTCATCATTGCTTTTCTCTTTTCCTTCTCACATTTTTGAAACAAAAGAAAGAGAAAAAGGAAATCGAAAAGGCACTCTCTCCTCTTCTTCTCCTCTCTTCTCTCACGCCATTTCTAGTTTTTGTGAAGCAGTGAACTGCCGAATGTAACCAAAATGGAGGGAAGCAAGTGTGTTTTGTGGCAAAACAAGAGTGCTAGCACACACCGGGATCATGCCAAGGTGATAAGGGAAGTATACCCATGAGCAGGAACGTTTTTGATGAAGCTTGAAGCTCGTTTTTGATGTTCAAAATGGCGCAAAACAGACCACCAAACTGCTGGCACAGTGGCGCACATGAGCAGTGAGCAGTGAGCAGAATTTCATTCTTTTTGTTGCCAAATCGTCTCTCAACCGCTCGATGTAAGTATTCGCACTTCCGTCGTTGTATTCGCTTATGATTCATGCTTGAGTTTTGATCTTGGGACCTCTAGAAACTCCAACAATGGCATCAAGAGCTTAGGTTAAAAGCATGAAAAATGTTAGGGCTAAAATTTGGGCAAACTTGAATTTGAGCATATAAATTAAATTGGATGGATTTGTATGCTTATTGTGTTTGAATTGAAGATTGACATGGTTAATTTCAAGAAAATGGATTGGATCTTTTTCCCCCAAAATTCCACCTTGGCCGAAAATTTGATGATGTTGTCTTTGGGATTTTTTGATTTTTGACAATTGTGTTGAGTTTTTCTAAGGTCCCAAGATCAAATCAAGACATGAAAACATGCGTGAATACATCAACGGAGGTAGCGGAATACTCACATTGATCGGTTATGTCGAATTGAAGACGAATCATGCCCAAAAACGCACTGCCTTTGTAAGCCCACTGCAGCAGTCCATGCTCACTGTCTTGGCAGTTTCGGGTCTCAAAACGAAGCTCCAAACTCCGTCGGATGAATCCCGCCTCATGGGTGAACCTCCCTACCACCTTCGCAAGACTCGTAGTGTGCTAGCACTTGCGGTTTTCACCATGAAAACCCACCCTTGCTTCCCTATTGTCACGCCCAACCAGTCAAAAACAGTCCCACTTTGTGTTTGGCGTGAGGAGAAGAGAGATTTGAAGAGAGTTGAAGTTGTGTTCTTTATTAAAATTGATTTACCAAAAATCAATTTATATTTATGCCATAAAATTTATTAAATTGATAATAATTTATGACACAAATCATGCAATGGCTTAGAGTGTCAAACACTCAAA
>SKCR01033119.1:0-42563 GCA_019454045.1 Zanthoxylum bungeanum | reverse complement strand
TACCAATGGAATTCCGAGGGGTCTATCCAGAGCGAAGTTGTTTCCGTACCATCGGTAAACACAACCTTCTATTACACTTGCATAAGTATCCAATACTTAAATATATGAGAACTATGCTGTTATGCTCCCATAACACGCACAAGTGCAATACTAGTCTATTCCGCACCATTGATATCCAATCTCGATAATACTCCGACTAGGGATGTTTTAATGATTAAACCTTCATGGATTGATACTGTCTCATATCTTATCATTCCGGAACTAATCATATGGACTTTTGTCATTTATATATCCCGGTAATCTAATTTCAAATGATAAAAGAGCAATTTCCTCTATCACATAGTTAATTTGTACAACAACACCATGTTCTGTACATATAGTGGTGTTATGGGTCATAATTGTCCAACAACCCCTCATGGAGGTCCTCGGTGGCGGCTCCTTCCTTCCCCTTCCCTTTGTCTTTACTGGGAACAACCTCATAGATCTGAGCTTTGAGCGTCTGGTTCTCTTGCTGTGTGACTTGCAGCTATTCGTGGAACTGCTTTCTCATGGCCTGCAACTGGTCCTTCATCTCATTCATCATCTCAAACCTGATTGCCGAGATGTCCATCAGTGGTATTAGGTGGTTGGATACTTCTTCCTCCTAGTGAGAAGCGGATGTAAAGATTCTAGATTCTTTATTTCTTAGTGCCATCCTTTTTTGTTTGATTGAGAAATTTTTTTTTTTGGGCTTGGTAATTGCATAAAATCATAAATACGTCTTTTACTTTTAGATTTACCACAAACGACGCCAATTGTTTGTGCAGAAAACTCAACGAACAATATAATCAAAAACACAACATAGATGAATGCTTGCTAGGGTTTGAAAGGGAAAAAAAAGACTTTGGTGTATGGCATAAAAATCTTTGGAGCAGAAAGTATATAAGTGTCAGACCCTAAAGAAGAAATGTCTGACAAGGTCTGACGAGCCAAAAAATACTCTAATGTATGGTAGGAAAACCCATGAGCGCTTCAAGATTTAAAGCGTTAGACCCTAAAAAGAGAATGCTTGTCAGGGTTTGACCAGAGGACTCTATTGTATGGCAGAAAAACCCATCAGCACGTGAAGTATCTAAACATTAGACCCTAAAATAGAAATGGTTTTCAGAGTCTGACTTGGAAATAGAAACCTATAACGCATGGTAGAGAAACCCATTAGAGCCTAGGGGTGAATTTCGATCAAGGTATGACCAAAGAGTCCAAGAATATTACATGGTGTGATAAACAAGCCCTTCCATTCACAAGGGTGTTAGACCTTAGGAGGAGGCACCCATCAGGGTCTAATAAGAAAAATAAAAGAAAATAATGGAAAAAATGAAACACATCAAAGATCCAAGATTCAATGTTAAATAAATTTTTATATTGCAATAAAGTGTTATATTACATCTTTCATTTGTAAAATACAAATCTATACAAAATACAATGTAAGCCTACCAAGGGACTAGCTACAGAAATTAGAGGAGCCATGTCATCTCTATTTCCAATGAATCTAACATTGTGCGTTCTCATACTCCTCAAAAGTTACCCGGCACCGCACCCTCTCATTGGAGATCTGTTTGGCGATGTTACGTGTCTTCCCTAGCCAGAATCGGCGGAGGGATGCCTCATCTGACCATTCCCAACCTCTGCCACATAATCCCAGTAGCTCCAAGAGTACCAGCCCTTACGACTACCCAAGTCCCTGATCAGACTCGGAGTACCAATTCGACTCCTCGGAGGGTTACAAGACAGGAAGAAGCTCGAAATGATTAAGATCCTTCTATGCAATACTATGAGGGAGGAACCTCTCATAGTCTATTTAGAACTTAGACGGAATGGAGTGGCCACCGTAGATTCAAGTGGATAGAACCTTGCATGCCAAGAAATACCAGCATCCGTAGCTATCTTTGGAATGAAATGGATGGGGCTTCTCCTGTATTTGTCCCCCTAGAGTCAGCCAGGGCCGTAGATACGAGGGCGACCTAACCTACCAATCTCATGGGCCTGTCGACTTATCCAAACTCATGGGCCGTATTAAAAAGTGTACACTTAATTAAAGAGAAACTAATCATTTTACACTTTTAATTTCATTAATCCCCTTAATTTAGCATATTTGTTAAATATTAATTATATTTATATTTTATTGTGATTTTTATTTATTGTGTCGGTAAAATACTACTTCAGAAGCTCAATAAGAAAAATAGATATGAGATCTAAATTTCAGGACCTAGAAAACCCAAAAAGAGCATGAAAGCTAGATTCAAATCGGACTTGGAAAATATTCACCGTGTTTAGATTGGCAACAAAATGAGCTTATGATGTATTTACCCACACATGTATTATTATTATTATTATTATTATTATTATTATTACTACTACTAATACTCTTATTATTATTATTATTATTATTACTATTATATTTATATATATATATATATAATATATTAATTAAAAGAAAAAAGAAAATGCCAATCCATCTTTTAGTGGATTGACATTTTCATTTGAAAATATGCAACATGATAAACCAAGATGGTTTGTCTCTTTTCAAGGTCTGACGTTTAGAAACTTCATGCTCTTATGGTTTTTCTACCATATATCGTAGTCTTCTTTTTCCTGACAGACTCTGGCAGACATTCCCTTTTTAGGATCAGACGTTTAGAAACCTCATGCTCTGCTGGGTTTTTCTACCATATATCATAGTCTTCTTTTCCCTCGTCAGCCCTTGATAGATATTTACTCTATGGGGTTTGAAGTTTTGGGTCTCCCCTTTGGGCTGACTAGGTATTGATGAGTTTTTCTACCATGCGTTATGCCATTTGTATTTTTGGTAAAGCCCATGGCATAATGAATATCGGTCTAGGCAATAAAAAAGTGCAACAATCTTACATATAACCTTTTTTAGTATATGTGCATTCCATGATATGGAATGACATGTTGTTACCATATAAATTTTTTTTTAAATCATGTCATTACATGATATGGAATGACATGATGTGAAATGAATGAATTCCGTTTCAGAATACGGATGGAATAGATAATATGAGATTCACATTATGTTTTCCATTTTTATATTGTATCTGATTGCCTGTAAGGAACCTGTGTTTTGATGACTGTGATTAACTGTATAAGATTTGTGTTTAGCTTTTTGTTTCTGTTAATGGATGAACTTGAAACGATTTTAGTGTGTTTTTATGAATGAATGTGAATTGAAATGACAAATTGAGCTTGATTCTGGCATGAAATGTTTGATTCGATGTGTTTTGTTTTGAAATAGCATGAGTTGTAATGATGTATGAAATACATGACATTTGAAAATGTGTAAAGTGAGGAATTCCCAAATATGGGTAAGATTGTAACGTACGTGTGTTTGATTCTGAATGTTAAGACGTAGGGACAGAGAAATTTCATGGAAGAAACTTTTATAAAGAGGGGATGATGTAATAACCCGAGTTTTTCGGAATAATGTAGGATGATTTCTGAATTAATGTTAAGGATTTGGAATGTGATGGTATTCGAAAATAAGAGTATATGTGTTGGAAAATAGATTACGATGTTTTAAAGTAAAGTTTCATCTTGTTGGAAAACGCGTGGTTCTGAGAACCGATTACGCGATTTCTGATTATATCGTTATACGGGTAAACCTTTTTTATTTCAGCTATAAAAATAGCAAATGAACTCCAATTGAGATGAATCTTAAACCATCAAAATCATTTTTCCAAGACGAACAACTTTCGTGTTGAATAATTTTCGAAATTTATATCAGAAGAGCTTAAAAAATATGAATTTTTGAGCAACCCCATGTTAGGGGACTGATTGCAATTTCGCATGGGTCAAAAGATAATTTTATGAAACTTTTGTATATATATACCCAATCTTTTCTGAAATTACGAAATGGCAAAACAAATCAAAAGATCCCAACTTGACCCCCTACCCCAAAGTCGTCCATTACGCTGCTGGTCAGACCGGTGGCCTGTTGGCCGGTGATACCAGCCAAGGGGGTGCGCCGTCCACCCCTCCACCTTGTGGTGGTTGGTGCAGCCCCCAGGACACCGACAATGGCGGAAAAGATGAGTGATACGTGCAGCTATGGGTATCCCGATCTCCGCTCGTTGCTTCATTTCACGGCCTGAGCCACCTGCCAAATCGAAGCTCTCAGAGAGCACTACAAGTTGGTTGTGATGGATTTTCCATTCTATGCATGATTGAACGTGAAATGAGAAGAAAAAGAAATAATGAATAGTAACTCTGAATGAACTGAAGCTCCGATAGGAATTTCGTCTATTCCAGTGCATTCGTGGGATCATTTGGAGTCTGTATATGGCCTCGAAATCTCAGTAAGACTTCTTAGTAATATGTCGCTAATTTCAAGTTTTATGTTATATGTTCGGATGTATCCAGTAGCTTCGTAGAATAGCATATTGATATAAATTAAATTGTATGCTAGCATAAGTATATTGAATATGTGCATTTTATTTAATCAAAGTGAAAACGGAACGAGTTGGATCGATCCGATAAAAAACACAAGTTTTCGGTAAAAATTGGTTTTTGCGTATAATGATGTGTTTTGATTTTAATGATATTTATGAATTATTTATGATATTACGAAAATATTTGGATAAATCCGGGTAGGTTCGGAGGATTCAGGACCCTTCTGTAGCGTTTACGGAAACGTTTTTGGAAGATTTTCAAAAAATATGTAAATCAAGAATTCAAGTTAACTAGTGGCATGAATTAGTTTGTAATGGTGTTTTAAGATTATTGAAACTGAAAATATTAAAATCAGACTTGAATTGATTGTCTCAGAAAGATCTAAAATTTTATCGTTGTTAAGGCGATAATATCGTAAATCGCGATTCTGACGGTATTTCGCCATTTATTTTGACAGATGTGACTGGGACTTGAAGGGGTCGTGAAGCCAGGTAAGTAACCAATGTGATGAGAACTTGAATTGGTGAATTCGTGTTTTAAATATATATATATATATATATATATATATATATATATATATATATATATATATTGACATGTTACGATAAAAATAAGATATTTAAGAGGTTTTTTTTGGTACGGAGTACGAGATTACGTATGGTTAACATAATCAACCACCACATGTATGGATTCTTATAATGCTATGATAAGAAGTGAAGTATTTGATGAGTTTGATTTCTACATGTATATTGATGCATGTAAGCGTATGAACTCGTAATGGTATGTGTATGTAGAAGTATATGTATAAACATATGTATACGCATTGGTACACTGTTTGAATATGCATATGATGATAAATTATAAACCATTTGAGTATATAAGATCGATAAATAAAATAAGTTATGACTTATGATTTTGTATTAGCATATATATGTGTGTGTGTGTTTTTAGTAAGTTTTTTATTGACTATAACATGTGACTGTCGGTATAAAGGTTGGATTGTATATGTATGATTAATAAGCTTTTATATTATAGGTTACAATATTGAAGAATCTGAACAAGGATAATTAAGCAGTAATGAAATATATAAGGACGGTTAAGGATTTAGTATTTGAGTTCATAGTAAATTGTATTCATATGTTTGAAATATATGTATGTAAATGAGTATTTGGATGAAAAATCAGATGTGTTTGTCATGTATGTGCTTGTGTATGAGAAATCATGCAATGGGTTTATACTACATGATATGCGCACATGTGTGTTTGTTTGATTGGTTGATAAATACGTGGTGTAGTAGTCGAGCTGGTTATGAATCTGTTCGTACAGAATTCATCTCATACCTATTCTAAAATAGGTAATGAGTCTCGTACGAGTATTGCATGTGTAAGCCAGCCATGTGTTTGTATTATTTGACGTTGTGTTCTCTGATGTACTGATTATTATATTGCTTCGTTATCAGTGGTATGATGAATGTATGTATGTCTGAGTGTATGTATGTGTATGATAGGATTCGTAAGATGTATGGACATTGTATGGTTATGTGATGTGCATGAATGATTTGAAAACTGATGTGAAATTCTAATGTTATAAAGCGCGTTAGTTAAGTTATATTGGTATGTATGTATATATGTAAGAACTTTGAAATTTTATTTGCATGTATATATGAGAAGTGTGTTACGGTATGTGTGAATACATATGAATCTCTAATGTTAAGCTATTTTAAGGTTACCATAATTAAAGAAAGTTAAGAGAGATTTACTTTGGTATTGAAGAGAGTTTGTAATCGAACAGAAGAAAGTTTGTTTGGTTTATCAATTTGATGATATGTAAAAAAAAGCATTCGTAATAAAGTTTAATAATGTGGCTTCATGTTTTTTGAGATTGAAATGGTTTCGATGTAAAATGACATATTCTGTGATAATCATACTGATGTCTTCTGGGATTTGGATGTTTGGTTAATAGATTGGTGTATATATGAACATGTAGACATGGAAATTTGACATAGGTAAAGTATAAAGGATAATAATGAGTTATAAATTTGAACTTGTAACAATTTTGTAATTCTGATAAATGCTGATATGTTTGACTTGTTTGTTTATAGTTTATGTTTGACTTGTTTGTTGTAGTACTAGGATGATTACGTATTGAGTTTTTATAACTCACACCAAATCAGTTGCTAGTTTTGCAGGTTGGCTACCAGATAAGTCAACCACATCAACTTTGGAAGCTATGCTCGAGACGCGGATCACCCAAGTTGCAGTCACCTTCACAAGTGTCATGGGATAAGTCTTAGAGGTTTAGGCTATTTTGTTATTATGTTGTTTTCATACTGAGCATGCTGGTTTGTATTAACAAATTAAAGATTTGATTTGCATTGAGGTTGTGGGCATATAGCCCTTAAGTGTTGATATTGATGTGTTTTGTGTGGACCTGAGGTCCTTTTGTTTGTTTGATGTTTTATGAGATTTTATTTTGATGCTGGACTGTGGTGCAAGTTGTCCAGTTTTAAGATACATCATGCTCGATTTTCTATAAATTTGGAGGCTTAGTAAAGAACCATTTTGTGAGTGTGTCACCACCCATATACTCTAACTCTCTACTGCTGAGGATGAACTTATGCATGTCAAAGTCATGATCCTCTAACCGAATGTGCTTACGATGACTCTCTAGAGTGTGTGCCAACTCTCTCAAAGGTCCGATGCCAAGACTCGATTTCTTATTCAAAGATAATTAAAAAATAGAAGGACCTGAAAAAGAAATACTTCTTTTATTAATGCAAAAAATAGTATAGATTACACAAAAATAGTGCAGGCCGAAAGGCAATATATATATATATAACTGATGAGCAGAAAAAAATATATCAATATTTACCGCCCCTTTTACTTAATATTTTGTATAGTTTCTCGAGTTTTATGAAAGTTTTGATGTGTTTTTATTTATTTTACAGATAAAATAAAATCGGGATTCAATGAAATCAATCAGGACGAAATGTGGAACAAAGAAGGGCAAGAACTGGACTTGACATTTGGATTTTGGAGGTTGGAAACTTGAAATAGCGTTCTAACGAAGTACAATTTTAGAAATTTCAATTTTGCACAATTTTCGTATTTTGGCCATAACGTTTTACTCCGATATCGGATTGAGGTGATTCAAGTTCCAGATGAAATAAGACTCAAAGATTTACAAATTTGATGCTCATAAGAATTTCGAGTTCTGAAGTTTTCAAGACCGAAATGGATGAAAAAACCAGAGTGTGTTATGTGTAATTATTAAAGTCATTATCAAAAACAAAACAAAATAGAAAACGACAATTTACAATTGTCAAACTTCCTTGTATGTTTAGTGGAGGATTTGGTGCCATGTTTGGTGCCATGTTTAGCGGCATATTTGGTGGAGAAATTGGTGGAAGCCTTTATATTTTCCTATAAATAGCATGCCAAATTGGATGTAAAACTCATAATTTCTTCTGGGGTTTTTCTCTGCAATACTAAAAAGAGAGTATCTTGTGTATTTATTTAAGTTTTCTTATATTTAATTTTTAATTTAGTAATAAAATTTTATTTGTTTTACTTAAAGTATGAGTAGGTAACTTCTTTCTTCTGGGGTGAAAGGTAAAGCTTTTATTATAATAATTTAGATTAATCTCCCTTTATTTATAATATATAAATTATCTTAAAATTTGACTTAATTCGATACCGCCTTTATGGTCGGTTTGACTTAATTTAATTTGACTTAATCCTGACTTAATTGGATACCGTCTTTATGGTCGGTTGGATTAAATTAAATTTGACTTAATTAGATACCGCATATATGATAGGTTGGTAATTCATGTAAAATTTATATATTATAATAAGAGAGATTTCTAAATTTGAATTAATAAAAGTGGATCCCCTAACCCCAGTATTTTATTTTATTGTTTTAACTTTTTAAACTTCAAATTTGTTTTATAATGTTTTGTTTATTTATGCCTTTAGTAGTTCTAGATATATGTCGTAAATAAATACATTATCTAAGGTTTTGATGAATTCCAATTGTCGGGGTTTTTTTTAAGGGGTAGTACGGGTAACACAGCGGAATGCGGAAAATCAAAATTTTCCGATTTCAAAATTTTTTCTTGAATAATTAAAATAAACTTATTTATTTTAATTACCCAAAACATAAAATCTGACATTTTTTACCCAAGAAATCATATTTCTTATTAATTACCGTAAAGGCCAAAAGCTTTCCATTTTAATCATTTTAGTCCTAAGTTGTTCAAAACAAACTTATGTGATTTCCAATCACAATCAAAATGATCTATACATCAAATATACATGAAAACATAATTCTGAAAACTTTTTCCAGATTTTTCATTAATTACATAATTGCCCCAAAACTTTGCATTTTGATCATTTTGGTCCTTAAATTGTCAAATACAATTTTGAATGATTCCAAATCATTAAAAAAGTGATTTTAACATGTCATACACATCAAATTACAAATTGCAACTCAAACCCACAATTTCTTTCAAATTGTCGAGAGCCCCTTCAATTTTCCAACTTGTGCATTTTAGTCCAATCTTGTTCAAAACAAGTCAAGATGAAATTCAATCATCACCAAACTTGATATACATCATATATACATTATTACACAACACATATATGAAAATCCCCAAATTTGGAAAGGGAATAAACCCTAATTTTGTAAAAACATCAATATGATCAAATTACACCAAATTAAACAAATCAAATATTTCAATTAAGTCTCTACCACACCAAACAAGTCTCACCACTTTGAAATAACTCTAGAACAATTCTAGGTAATCAATGAGTTGCCCAACAACTCTAGGTAATCAATGAGTTGCCCAACAACTCTAGAATGACAACTAGATCATCAAGTGATCAAAAGAATGCTTAATAACACCTTATAAGCTTTCTTTAAGTATCATACATGCAAACACCCATGATCAAAACTTCCAACCACCAAAAACATAAACAATAATGATTAGGAAAACCTAAGAACTACACATGTTGTACCCATGGATGAAAGGAACAAATTACCCTCTAATGAAAGGTTGGAAATACTTACTAAATTCATGCATTTTCTTGATTTGAATCTTGTTCCTTCACTTTTTCTTCTCAAAGTGTTTTTTGTTTTTCTTTTGAAAGCTTAGACCAAAGTTGGCAAAAGAAAAAATTTAACACTTTAAATAGTTAGGGTTAGTTAGTGGCCGAAATTTTCAAGTAAAAAGGAAAAAAATATTTTCAATTTTTAACAAATTAAAAAACAAATATCTAAGTTATCAAAACCATTTTGATAACCTTTTTCCTTTAATGAAAAAGTCAACAATATGCACTTGTTAATCATTTCCCAACATTATCATTTGGTAAGATATTTATATTTTAATTACTTTAATTATTTAACAATTAAATAATTAATTAATTAATTAAATACAAATATCTCAAATATATGTATTATATTTACTTTAAATATCTCAAATATATATATTAATGATATATGTCAAATAACACAATTTGATAATTTATTAATGTGTATTTAATAATATCAAATATTAAACACAAATACACACTAATTAGGAAATGACGGTTCGACCCCTAATGCATGTATCTTTCGTTTAACAGTTAAATGATTTATAAATAATCACCATTATTTATAATAGTCGCCCTAGTGCTCTACGAGTATATTTCATTAGTGAGAATCTCTAGATTCAGGCATATCCGTCATGAAATCCAATTTCGTGTCCATAATCTACCCACCTGTAAATTATGATGACCATAGATAAACTAGTTGAATCATACAGGTCGAGGTCATTGCATACATATAATCCCTCCGTCACAGGTATCCAGATGATCCCAGAGATATAGATATAAACGTCAAATATCTATAGGTATAATCCCGTCGAAATATCTATTAGTAATCTCTAAAAAACATTCGAAACTCACTGCCGAATTATAATATGGCCATAGATTTAACAGATTGCTAATCACATTTGGACTACATATGCTCTATACACATATTTGACGGATCCTATCTTGACACACACAAGATATCCTGAGGATCGGTCCACACCCAACGAACAGGCAGAGGTCTAATCTAAATAGATCGGTGACGTGACTATCATCTAAGTGTGGAGGATGTCTCATACATCCACAGTGGTATCTCAAGTCGAAAGACCATTATGCTACTCAACCCGAGAAGATTCTTATTGATGTCGGTGTATAATTTATTAAGAATCTTCGGTGAGTCGTTCAATGTTTATCCACCATAAACACCTACATGTCTATACGAGTCCCCCAAGACTCATGGTTCATTGGGATAAACCATCAGACCAAGTCTAGATATACAACATATACTAGTCTCAATGGATTTAACTAACCGACCCGTGTTAGTAAATCTTGACCATGAACTTTATTTGATAATATATTTCTAGTAGTGACACTTCCCAATGTCAATTACAAACTACTTTGTAACTGCGCACTACATTATTTATTATCGGGTCTTTATCTAGTATATACATATATACATATCTGATTTAGTTTCAATCTAATAGTAATTAGTTCGAATACGTATATAAAAACAAGAGGTGCAATCACTAAGAAAGTAATATCATGGAAAAAGAGGATGTTCGTATTCATGAATCAGACATAAATACGGTATGGATTGGCATTCTGAGCACCAAGCCCAATAATTTCTCCCATTTGCTCTAGTGCCAATCCATGATATCATATACACATCTCAATGTGTATCGTATGCACATGGCCCTCAAGAGCTCACCTAGCACTCAAGAGGTAGGCAACAAGAAGTAGGTCCGCTATGACATATTGAGTTTGTCCAACAAACCCAATTATTTCCCTTAGCCAACATCATTCATACTTTATAGAACCTAAGTTACACATTAATATGATTCAGATACGACATCAATATTGTGCTACAACTACTGAGTTGTCCAAGTATTTGTGGATCAGATCCAAAATACTATGTAGACAACCGCAAGCACAATACCAATGTGAAAACTTCTAATTTATAAGGTCACTATGCAACTTCATAAGTCAATACTTCATAAGTTGCATCTAATTCCACTCACAAAATAGAATTCTATGTGACACTCTTACTGCATATTTTCTGACTCTTTATGACGTAGATTGTCTAACGTCATAATTAGTCTCAAAACTAATACGACCCTAATGGTTGCAGACTGTATGCTCCATGAATTAGAAAATCGTTCTTAATATCTCAAAGATCACAAAGAACATGTTTCAAGATCCATCCTATGGTCTATATGGTATCAAAATAACTCGTAACAATTACGATTAAATAGATATCTTTAATCGTACATAATAAAGTATTCATTATGTCATCATCACATGATATATAAGACTGATTAGACATTCTAATCAATATCTCTTTCGAAAAAGGAATCATCATTTACGAAAGATGAATACTATATATAAGACACAGATTAACTGTCAAACAGTTATATTAACTGTCATACAACTAGCCTTGTTGTGTCTTTTATTAGATCATATCTAATGCATGACTAATATGAGTATCTCACAAGTCTCTTAGTTTTATATCTTATATAAAACTTTATATCGAATATAACAGAGACTACTCCCACTGCTTTCACGGAGTAAAGAAGACTTATGTAAATATTTAACCTCACAAACATCTTTTTTTTTTTTTTTTGGAAAATTACAACTCACAAACATCTCATTATTACCATGATAATGATAATGTCGTTAGCATATATAACACTAGAAAGAAATTTGTACGCTCCCACTAACCCTTCTGTCACATATGTATTCTCTATACTTTGATAAAATCAGACAATCTGACTGATATCAAATACAGAGAACACAGATTTCTGGAAGGGTCACCCGAGTCTACAATAGGCTCTATAAGCTAGTAAACCAAACTGCAATCTCAGCAGAACACAAACTCTAAGGCCATTCCAGAATGTACTCTTCAAACAAAGAAATCACAACTGATCTCTTATCTGAAGAAGCCATTCAAAAAATGTCACTTTGTATTCTTTAGCTAAAATACATAATTTAATATCAACATTAACCAACATATCTTAAATTGTTCAATCAGTGTGACTAGAGACAATTTTTCTAAGAATCTACAATAGATTATTGAGTATAACCTTTCTCACTGTCATACTGTAAAGGTCAAACCTTTAATTAGCTCACATTGCTTTGCTGCGCAAACCATTAGCACAATTTTTGAACTATTCATAACGAAAGCATAATCAAGTTCAAAAATTGATCATAGTAAGCTATGAACAATCTTAGATCTATGGTTCAATGGTAATTTCCGAAATCGATATCTAATATCGCTCCCAATATAAGTTATAGGATAATTTTCTTCGGTAAGAAAACAATAGAACCATTAAGTATCAATTACTCGGGAATGATTCTAACATTCTATTAGACTTATACGGAAGATGTCTAAGGGTCATTTCATCGTATTAATTACGCACTTTCATTTATAGTTTATCACTCTCACATTTGACTTCAATAAGTCAAGTCTTTTCTACAATGGTTAACATCTGATGTTACACACCAAGTAATAAAACAATTTTATTATTTAGGAATGTAGGAAAGATATTCTATCAAATATAATACAATATTCTATTAAATAGAATAAATGGTAAAATTTTACTTGTACCTCCAAGGTGCAAGACCTTTCAATTATATAACCATTATACAAAAGGAATATTCAAATCTCAAACTTTTCAAGATTCGAATTTTCTACCTATACATATCATATATGCAACTGTAGAAACTAATGGAACATTAATTAAAAGGATGAATTAGTGTTACTGGAGCATATCCCCAAGGGTATTGAAACTAATTCGGCAACACTCAATATCAAAACGAATCAATTCATATAAGATTCGATTACTCCCACTGACTAATTCCATCAAGATGGAATAGTAGAATTATATTGAGTAAGAATCATATTCACTGAATAATCTTAGAACTAATTGCCATAAATTCATGCATTTGATCATATCAAAGATCTTTAAACAATTCAAAGACATGTTATGAATTTTTAGGACAAAGTTTTCAAAATTTCAGATTGAATATCTTTGAACTAGTCAAAGATGTTCCATCTATGTTTCATCAGAATAGATTGAAAGTTCTTGAATCTTTCAAGACTTTCAATATTTGTTCTTTCTAAAACACGTAACTAAGTTATGACAATTCATCAACTAAGTTACGAAGTAAAGATAACTACCTTAATCAATTATTATTTATTAAACTACATACATCTAATGTATCAGTTAAATAAATCTTATACTCCAATGATAATAATTGGTTAAATGAGATTTAATTACATTCCAGAATACAATATTCATTAAATGGATAAGGATATGTGGTGTGATCTCGTATCAAACCATCCTTTATCATACGGAATAAGCATCTAATGTTAAAGTGATGAAATCTCATAAAGCACTGTTCTAAATTATTTACTTTAACGAACATTTTCTTAATGTTTATCTTTACGTCAATGAGACTACTAGTTGTATTAAAATATATATAACAAATATTTATAAAGAACAACTAACTATCCAATAGTCGCAAGTTCTGATATCAAATATCAAAACAATCATTAAATAATATTTTAAATAACTAGATGGGAGATCTGATATCCAATACCTATAGTTGTCGTATTGTGAGAATCGATATTTTCTATACATAACTATACGCATATCTTTTCTATAGCTCTTTGATTTGCTTTCAATTATTCACAACAATTGCAAATAATTGATTAGCAAACTGTGTCAGACATATTACCTCTAAAGGTAACTAAAGCTAAGAAACGTCATTATCAGATAAACAAATACCGAATGGGGTTTTCTTAATGCTAGTCAAGAATCTCGAGACATGAACTGATTCATGTCAATTATTACTACACAAGAAACTAATATGTCTACTGAATAATATCCTAAAACGGATATCTATCTAGATTATCTATCATGACTTAGTAATTAAGTCACTAACCATCTTGATTTTTCAAGAAAATCAGAACAACAGTTCCCGAAGGTTTAGACTAATCTAACAATATCCTAGTCTAATAGTATCTAGAACCTATTCCAGAAAAGTGCAAACATAAGTCAAGTCAGAAACAACATAAAAAAATATGTAAGCAGTGAATGAAAAGTTTAATTCTATCTACTATATAATAAGGAAAATATACAAACGGTAATTTTTCATAATATTATACACTGCTGACCGGCGTAAACACACACGTATAATGCAAGCGCACGTATCGTTTAAGTAGTATAAAAATATCGATCCCACGGGGACTTAATATCTAAACTATTAATTTTATGAGGTCAAATGATTACTAGTATCTAACAGGTTGTTTGATTGATTTGAAATGGTAACGATTCTAAATTTAAAAACAAGTAAATAAAATTATTTGAAAGTAGATTTTAAGAAAATTCAATATTAAAAACTATCTAGGGTTGTGATTTCTTCCAATATCATTTAAAAGATGAAGTGGTTATCTTAAAGTTGGGTAATATATTAATTTATTAACCTGGAACACTAAATTATGTAAAAGCCTCTTCCGATGGTCGATTACAAATACCCAGTATAACCCAATTGAACCATATGTCTATGTCAACCAAATTACCTGGATTCATTAAGTTTAAGTTCCAATTATGGCTACCCCCGCCCGACAGGTATATTCCTATCCTGTAAGGAAATCTATTAAAGGGTTATCCATCCTCAAGGAAGATCGTGGGCTATTGAGTCTAAGGTCTTTAACCTAAAATCCATTTTCCAAGTTCATTTTAAGTTTACCTAATCAATTTTATTAATGGCCAGTTAATAAAAAGCATTAAGATTAAGACTCAATAAATAAACCTTTATATTACCCAAGCTATAATCTAACCCCTTATAAACCGGTGATATTGGATTTCATCACAACCCCAGATAATTGGCTTAGTTACGACACATATTTATGGGTCGTAAAAATTTAAATAAAATAAAAGACATAAAGTAAAATACTGAAAATTAAATACTGAAAAGTAAATTGCTGAAAAGTAAAAAAAGTAAAAGTAAAAGTAAAAGTAAAAAAAATAAAAGTAAATTACTGAAAGTAAATTGCTGAAGAGTAAATTGCTGAAAAGTAAATTACTGAAATTAAATAAAGTAAAAGTACAATAAAAGAAAATACTGGGGGTTAGATGATCAACTTTTATTACTACTATTTTAGATATCTCCCTTAATATAATATATTAACTTTACGTGATAATTACCAACCAGCCATAAAGGCGGTATCCTGATTAAGTCAAATTAATAATTAATTACCAACCGACCAACCAGGCGGTATCCATACTTAGTCAGGTTAAAACCAATTTATAATTAATTACCAACCGGCCAATATAGCGGTATCCTCATTAAGTCAAGTTTTAAATAGTTTATATATTATAATAAAGGGAGATTAATCTAAATAGCAATAATAAAAGCTTTACCTTTCACCCCAGCAAAGGGGAATTACCTCCTCATTGCTTGAAAAATAAAAACTGCAAAAGTAAAGAAAAGAAAGGATTATGCGTAAAAGTAAATTGCGGAAAGTAAAAACTGAAAAATAAAGAAAAGAAAGTGCGAAAGCGAAAATTAATTACTGAAAGCTGTAAATAAACAAACAAGATACAATCTTCTTATTTATTCTATAGGAATTTCAAAGAAGAAAGTATGAATTTTACAAATGAAATGGCTTGGTATTTATAGGCAAAATTTTGCCTCCATCAAATTATCCATCAAATTATCCACCAAATCCATTATTAATTTCTCCACTAATTACTCCACCAAATCCATTATTAATTGCTCCACTAATTGCTTATCATGTTTGGTGATGATTTGATAATTTTATTATTTATTTATTAATTTATTTTTTTACTTTGAAAATGACTTTAATAATTACACACAACACACTTCTGGATGGTTCATCAATTTCGGTCATGAAATCTTTAGAATTCGAAAATATTTTGTCTTTCAAAGTTGTAGATCTTGAGTCTTCTTTAATCTGGCACTTGAATCAGCTCAATCCGATATCGGAGTAAAACGTTATGCCCAAAATACGACAGATGTGCAAAACTTGAAATTCCAAAACTGTACTTTGTCAAAAACGCCCTTTCAAGTTTCCAATCTCCAAAATTAAAATATCAAGTCCAATAATTGCCCTTATTTGACCCATATTTCATCCTAAATGATTTCATTGAGACCCGATATTATTTTATCTGCAAAATAAACTAAAACAAATCAAAATATTCACAAAACTCAAGAAACTATACAAAATATTAGGTTAAATGAGTGGGAAATAGTGATAGATTTACCACTCATCGTAAGCAGTGAATTAAAAGTTTAATTCTATCTACTATATAATAAGGAAAATAAACAAACGATAATTTTTCATAATATTATACACTGCACAAGTTATGGAATATTTTTAAACTTAGCAGTGCCTCCCACTATTTTACGTAATATCGTAATCCCCAACGAAAATGAGAATTCAATAATTAAATCAAATTCCATAATGGGAAGTGGATCCCATGAATATATTTTGACTCACAACTTTGGTACGTTCTTGCCTACGTATATTCACATGTAGACAACTCATTGTCAATCACACTCATTGTAACTCCGATTTTGGTTCTGACTGTTTCTCATTGTGACAGCTTTGGCCCGCTCACAAGGAGGCGTACCAAGGTTAAACTCATCAATGATAAACTCAAGCTACTTGTGTAACCCTGACAGCTTTGGCATGTTCAGGATTCCGCTTTCGCTTGAATTTATCTAGTATCAAGTATACATCAGGCATAAATAAATTTCTATCGGCTACACCCTCACTACTTTGGCACGTTCTCAGATGTAGTTGTAGAACAGATATCCATAAACCGTATTGACAAGGCGAACCAAGAAACAAGTATCTCTATACTAGTTACTTTAAAACCTTATTAATTAGGTATTTTCCGCAAAGTGTCATACATCTTAAATTTAATCAAACTAAATTAAAACATGCATGTATCGAGCAAAGACAAGATCAAACATTAGATTTAAAGAGCTAATCATATCAAGGGCCTAGAATCAGACTTGCTCTGATAACATTTTGTCGGGGTTTTTTTAAGGGGTAGTATGGGTAACGCAGCGGAACACGGAAAATCAAAATTTTCTGATTTCAAAAATTTTATTGAACAATTAAATTAAACTTATTTATTTTAATTACTCAATACTTAAAATCTGAAATTTTTATCCAAGAATCATATTTCTTATTAATTACCGTAAAGGCCAAAAGCTTTCCATTTTAATCATTTTAGTCTTAAGTTGTTCAAAACAAACTTATGTGATTTCCAATCACAACCAAAATGATATGTACATCAAATATACATGAAAAAATAATTCTGAAAACTTTTTCCAGATTTTTAATTAATTATATAATTGCCCTAAAACTTGGCATTTTGATCATTTTGGTCCTTAAATTGTCAAATACAATTTTGAATGATTCCAAATCATTAAAAAGGTGATTTTAACATGTAATATACATCAAATTTCAAATTGTAACTCAAACCCACAATTTCTTTCAAATTGCCGAGAGCCCCTCCAATTTTTAGGTGATTTGGAGCATTGGCCTTGCACTTATTTTTCGTTGGGCCTCGTGGCTTCAGGTTCGTACCCGTAAGCATGACAGAGGTTTTAAGCTCCGGTTTAAAGTCCTTATCTGCTTGCTTTATCAGATTGTGTAATTATGCTAAAGTAGCTTCTTTATCAGACAGATGAAACTGCATAATAAAGTTAGAGAATTCTTTTGGTAAGGACTGAAGAATTAGATCGTGACCTATCTCATGATCCATGATGAACCCGAGGTTGGCCAATTTTTCAATATGGCCAATCATCTTAAGCACATGTCCACTAACAGATCATTTCTTATACCTTGTTTGGAATAAGGCACATGACACTTGGAATCTCACGGTATGAACGGAAGTTGCATACAACTCATTCAAGTGAAAAATGATGGTTTGAGCATCCATATCTTCGTGAGCTTTCTGAAGTTCGTCCGACATAGAGCCAAGCATTATGCAAACTGCTTGCTCATCATCATCGACGTGTTTCTTCCAAGCATCAAATGTATCTTGGTCAGCATCTCCTGTGGGTTCAAGGGGAAATGGTCTTTCAAGAACATAGAAAATCTTTTCTTGTCGTAAGACAATTTTAGGGTTTCTAAAATTAGTCCAACACTTTAAATATGATTTAAGGTAAGCTTTGAGTAAATGATTATCTAGATGTCTTCACAGCTTTTCCTTTTGGCTATAAAAAGGTAGTGAGTGAAAGAAGACACAAAATCATTATCTAACTCTAGTAATACCTTTGGTTAAATTAACTTTAGTTTGGAAAGTTTTATTAGCCTCTTGGTCCCAACCCACTTGTATCTTTTATAATGTATTTTATTATAAACAAGTGATTTATATTTATTAGCCTTAAAGGTAATAAATCTCTAAGTTCATCACAGAATAATTACTTAGCTAAGGGATAAGCAATACACTCTCTATTTCTTAGAAAGTCTCTAGATGCTTGCACCCTAAAATAATCATGCCAATTCTAATCATACATAGAATCATCAAGCATATGAGTTTTAATATGTTGGAATATTTTAGGCATTAAATAACATTGATTAATATTTAATTATGATATTGTATTTTATTTTATTCAAATAAATTTACTATTCATATTTTTCTGCAGACGCGTGAAATTTAAATACAATTTCACAAGTCAAATCTTAACCAAATCATAAAAAACTTATCTTAAAATTAAGTTCAGGGTGTTAGCTTTCCAACGAGCTCTTAAACACCCAATTTCGAGTTCAAACGAGTGAGAACTAATCAAAACAAAGATGGCGCACTGATACCACTGTAGGGAAGCGACCGCGAGTGCACAGAGAATCACCACTCTCTCGGATAATATTTTCTTATAAGAGTAGTATTCCATTTCGTGGGTTGATATGTGTGATCAGTGCTTGAGACTGTGGCCACAGTGGAAGAATCATGTGAGATTCTTGGGTTACCACGATTCATGACACTATCAACATTATACCTTTGACCATATAGGTAGACACTTTCTGTACCCTAGGTCAATTGGTGGGGATACAGTGAGGTGAGGGACCGTATCATATGTAAATCGCATATAGAATGGGTATATATATCTTTCCTTCTCATTTTAGGGCCTTAGCATGTTGCTAGATGTCAACCTTGGTCATTGAAATCGAACGACCATCTGATCGGAGGATAATTTATGTTCGATTAAATTATCACGATTCATTTCATGTCCAACTTGAGGGGAACCCAAAAGGTCACACACAACAAATTCGAAATCAATGGTTAATAGTGCACAGTACCAATATAACAGCATATATGATTGCTGTAGAAATTGTTCATAAATGGTTCAATGTGTTTAATGTTGGATAATATGACCCATAGCGTCACTATTTGCACAGATCATTGTGTTGTTGTAGCAAATTAACTATGTAATAAGGAAATTGCACTCTCATCATTTGTGATTAGATCACCATAGATATATAAATGAAGAGAGGTCCCTATGATTAGTTCCTGGATTGAGATGATATGAGACAGTATCAGTCCACGAAGGATTAATCATTAAATATCCCTAGCCGTAGTATTATCGAGACTGGACATCGATAATGCGGAATAGGCTAGTATTGCACTTGTGTGCGTTGTGAGGGCACAACGGCATAGTTCCAATATATATAAGTATGGATACTTATGCAAGTGCGATAGGAGGTCGTGTTTCACCGATGGTACGGGAAACAGCTTCGCTCTGGATAGACCCCGCGGAATCCCATTGGTAGTATGTCTGCGTGTCTATGGGAGGCCGCATCAGGGTAGGTGTATATGGTCTTAACCTGAGACTTGCATCGCTAGTACTTGCGACAATCGGTAAACTTTGGTTTTGGTGGTTGGGGGACCTAAACTGGTTCTGTGTTCACCTCTTCTGGGTTTATCAGGAATCGTAGTGTACTGGGTGTGATGTCAAGATGGAAGTGTCACTTCAGACATATGGAGTTGATGATCGCGCAGGATACAGAACTAGTGCTCTATAAAAGGTTGCAACCGTCGGGACAATATGACTAGGTCAGGATTGCCCGATTCACAGAGACTAGTTGCTTGATGTCCGATATATGTTTCGTACGGGGCAGACACATTTCCAGCCCCAGGCCTAACATGTGATCGTCCGATACTGGATCGATATACGCAATACAATACAATTGTATACTACGCTTGATACAGATCTTAATATTCTTAAAAGGATATGACCGGAGAATTTGGGTAGACTTCGTGTTTTGCTAGAAACCGAACATGTCTCGTAAATCGGTAGAACGTAGTACTTGGTACGTACGTGATTCGGATACTTCGGCGACCGCATTTACTGCCAACTAATCCGGGGATCTCATGGGTCGCTTCCCGATAATCCACCGATGACGCACAACTTGCACTCTTGAATAATCTGGGATTATATAGAAGAGAGAGAAAATTAATCTAGGATTAATTACGGAGATATTTTATTTAGGATAAAATATCGTCTAGAGAGAGATAACGATTAATTTGGAATTAATCGATTAAATTAATATATTCGATATATTAAACGAAATTAGATTTCGACTCGGAATTAAAATTAGATTTAATTCGGGCGAACGAATTAATTTAGAATTAATTCGTTAGCGATCTGAATAGTAATTTCGCTAGGCGAAATTAATTAATTCTCGTCGCGACGGAAATGCGTTAATTCGGAATTAGCGAAACCGAGCCCGAAAGTGTTTGCGGACACATTCGTATTTTGAAACGAGTGGTATCCGCAAATCACATCGCGATATCTCATCACTTGACACGAATAGATGATGGATGTATCTAGTCACCTTTATGGGATGATACATTGTCTCTATTCTCAATGTGTGATGATGATGAATTTTTGGAGGGAAATGCTTTTCACGGTTTTTGAAAAGTTTTTATCTAAAAATTCATTTTTTTGGTTAATGATATACATCATTGCTTCTCTCTTTCTTACTTACGTTTTTTGGTAAAACAAAAACAAAAGTGTGAAGACACATTTTTTTTTCCTCTCTTCTCCTCACGCATAACAGTCTGTTTTCTTCACTGGTTTGGAACCAGAAATGGCGTGAACAAAGGGAAGCCAATAGTGGTTTTTTCATGGTGAGAAATCACTTACAAGTCTTGCGAAGGTGGTAGGGAGGTTCGACCATGAGACGGGATCCATCCGACGAATCTAGAAGCTCATTTTCGCAGCTCAAAACAGAAGATGGAGGACAGTAGACTGCTGCAGTTCATGCGTCAAAACAGTGAGCATATTGGCTTCAATCGTCTTCAAATCGACTCAACCGATCGATGTAAGTATTCTGCTATCTTCGTCGATGTATTTACACATTATTTTCATTGCTTGTTTGATCTTGGGACCTTAATAAAAACCATCAATGGCATCCAGAGCTTAGGTTCAAGCATGAAATTGGTAGGGCTTAAAATTTGGGTAAATGTGATTTGAGCATGATTTGAATAAATTGTTTGTTTGAGTATGCTTATAACATGTTTAATTTTATTTTGGTTGGACTAATTTGACGAAAAATGATTTGGAATTATTTTCCCCAAAATTAATGCCATGGCCGAATGTATATTGAATTTTGGGATCTTGGATTTTTTGATTTTTAATTCATTTGATGAGTTAGAATCGATTAGGTTGACGTTAATTTGAATCGAATTGGATTGGATTTCGAATTGGACAAAAATCCCCAAAACCTTACCTTGGCCGAATTGGTGTTAGTGCCCTAATGTCTTGGTAATTTTGATTTTGTGATATTGGATGTGTATGAAATCAAATTGGATGGTGATTTAATGTTGATTATGGATTCGATTGGATTGAAACCGAATCGGACACAAAATCCCTCTTTTGGCCGAGACTTAAAAGCATGTTAATGGGTTTGATTTTTCATTTTATGTGTTGGACATGTGATAATGAATTAAGCATGATTAATTTGACTAATTTAGTGTTTGGAAATGATGATTTAGTTGATTAATCATGATGTAATGCACTTTAAGTAATTAAATTGCGTATTGGATTAATGAAATTTAATTATTAGGCTTAAATTGGATTTGGGCTTCTATTGTTGTATTTGGGCCTATTGGGCTTGATTTATCAAGTTTGGTTTAGGCCAAGTGGATTGGATCCAATTGGGCCCAAAACCTTAACCATAAAGCCCAAATGCGACTTAATGAACCTTTAAAGTTCAATTGGGCCTAATGGGCCAAGATTGATTTATGGGCTTATGGGGTAAATCCCGGATTGGACTTTGGTTATCGGTTTGACCCGAGTTGACCAAAAGTCCACGCCTTAAGAAATCAATTAAAAGCCCATTGGACTTTAATTGAATTGACGTTGGACGTTAATCGGTCTTTGAGACGCGTTACGATTAAATTTGGAATTTAAATCGTAAAAGGTTTATTAAATAAAGTGCAATATTTAATTTGGAATTGAATAGTGAATTAGTATTAAATGCATGTTAAATTTGATTTAATGATGTAGTTTAATTTAATTCATGAATTCGTACTTTAAGTACTTATTCGCAAAAACGAGTTTGACTCGAACAAAATCAAATCGTTGTTTGAACATTGGATGATCACTTAATTATCAGATTAATTAATTTGATTAGATTGATTGATAGCATGCTTATGTGTGTGAATACGTGGTTGTGTTGAATGAATAATGTATATCGGATGGATATTAGTTGGGTGGGCAATTTTAGAAATTGTTGTAATAAATTCGATTTATTAAATTGGACCTGCGTGTCCAGCCTTATCACCTCTATTCTCTTGTATTCTCTTCTCACCTATTTCCCTCTATGTAAATGAGGTTTCTTTAGAAGTGTAGTGTAACGGGTGTAGAAGTAGTACAAGTGCTAGCTTGAGTGAGAAAGGGAGAGAGATTTGATCTAGGATCAATATGTAAAGTATCCATCCGCATATCATTATTATTTATTTTCATACTCGCTTTATTATGTATTTAGAATGCATGTTTAAGGGTGTATGATGATGAGACCTTAACAAAGATAATTAAATTGGTAGCCAATTTGCACGCGAAAAAAAACCCTCGTTCTATATTAAGCGATTATCCTTCCATTGAATGATTCTTGTTCAAGATCCAATTGGCATTGGTTTGTTGGCCAAAGTCAAGACCTTGTCAATTGGATGTATTTGAATCATGAGGGTTTTGTTCCACATCGGTGTTTGTCCAAGTTGTGATTTGTTGGCCAAAGTCAAGATCACTTCTTGTCCAACGACATTGATTACGAACTTTCCTTGTCAATGGGTCCCGCTTAACTGGAGTCATTAGGTTTGTTGTGCCAAAGCCAAGGCCTAGATGATTCGGAGGATATGGTCAGGAAAATGTATTAGATACATTGGCGTAAATAATATGTTTAGGACTTGGATGTCCACCTAACCGGATCTAGGAATTGGATTGGATCCAATTGATCTGTGAGATCTACCTAGTTAAATAGCATACAGCTTGTTGGCCAAAGTCAAGGTTGTATGTTATTTAATAGGATCCTAGCCCACTAGGAAACACGGTTTCCCGAGTACTCGACAGAGGGTTAGAGGCTCGACGAAAAATAGTGGGAGGTAAGTATTGAATTTGCAACAATCGTTCAATTACTCGCTAAACACGCTCATTTATATTTTACTCGTCGTATTAATCAAAAGTATTAGTTGGACTATTATTTATGTTGTTTTAAAAATATATATATAGTTGGACTATATACAAACTTATTCAATATATAGTTGATTTTATAATTGGATTATAGTAATCAATATAATTGAATTAAAATGATAGTTGATTTTATAATTGGATTATAGTAATCAATATTAAATTATAGTTGATTAAATAATTGGATTATTGTAATCATTATAATAAATAGTACCTTATTAAAATTGATTAAATAGTTGGACTATTAAAATCAAGAAAGAATTGAAAGGTTGAATATTTAAAATATATAATCCTTGGGATTAATGTTTTAAATGATTTAATTTTCAATTGGGAATTAATAATAGGTTAATTTATTTGATAAAATAACTTATTATGACTAAGCCCATAATTAAGCAAATAGTAGAGCATAAAATCTTTAGAAGATTTATGTGATGATAACTTTAGTGCTTAATTAATATACTTATAATAAATCTATCTTAGATTTAAAAGTGTTAAAATTGCAATTAATAATTCTTGGAGAATTAATTGACTATTCTAGTGGAGAAAAGTCAAAGTTTGCAATTGGGCATGTAGCACAAGGTGCATATCGTTTCGATATTTCGAAACCCAAGGCTTGGCCAAAGGTTTGTGAAATATTGAAAAGGATAATTGACATATCCCAAAGTGACTGCCAATTGGATATGGAAGACACGAAGGAATTAAAGAAAGGGCGAGGCTCTAACTTTAAAAATATTTGTCAAAGTTATGTTCACTACTAGTATTGAAATTAGATTTTAAATACTTAGTGTGATACATAAAATATATGTATTAATGTTCAGAATCCGCTAAGAGCTGGATACTGACTTCAAGCCGAGATTTCTCTGCGAATCGGAAACGGGACGAAAGTCGCTGTTTCGACCGTAGATACCTAAGTTTAGGAGCTACCCTTGGGTATGTACTTAAATTAGGAAATGTTATGATGTAACTAGTTTGACTGAGACATTATCTCTATATCAGTGTTTAATCCGTTGCGGATAAACCTTTATATTCTAGAACACTAAAATGTTTTATTATATAAAGATGATACTGAGATAAACACATTAGATGTGAATAACAGAATTTATATTTTGAATATAAATAAAATCTCAAACATATAAAAATGACAAATAAATAGCTCAAATAGATTTGATCCATAGAGACTTATTTGTGGCATTGTTGTCTGGGACACAATTAAACAAGACTCGTATATCCACACTTTTGAAGAGTGGATACTAGGACTGATTGACTATTCAAATAAGGTCTACGAATCTAGTTTATTAGGTAAGGTACCTAAAATACTATTTACTTGGTAATAGTAAAAGTGCCACCGATCTGTTAGCCCTATTCATGGTGAAGTAAGTGGGCCCATATCCAGCTGGGCTAGATGTGAACATGAATATTTCGTGACCTTAACGGATGTGGCATCACGTTATGGTTATGTGTTTCTTTTGAAGAACACAGATCGGAAACTTTAGAGTTTCGACACGAAATAGAAAAACAGATCGGCTATAGTATTATGCCGCCACGGTAAGACCGTATTAGAAAATACTTAAGCAGTAAGTTTCATATGTACATGAAAGAGTACTGTATTCTTTCATATGAGGACTCCTCCTGAGACACGTCAGTTAGACGGTGTGTGTCCAAACTAAAACCGAATTTTGTTGGACGCGATAAGGTTTATCACGAGTCGCTTTGAGCTATTGTTTCCTTCAATAGGATATGTATTAACAGTGCAAAACTTATTTAGAATAAGGTTCCATGAAAATCTGTTTGACAGATGTCATATAGGATATGAACAAGGAAGAAACGGGGTTTCTCATTCCTGATAATTTGGGTATGCCAGGCATAACGTTTGGATGATACCAAACTAAAAGACCCAAATTGGATAAGTGCCAATATAGGTTATCCTAATGGAAACCTTAAGTATAGTGCTTGTAAATCTCACATGAGAACAATGTGATTGTTGCTCACCATGCGGTTTTTCCTGAGAGGAATACCGATAAACAGTGGTCAGTGGGAGGATAGTGATACTCGATGAAAATCGGAGTAATACTGTTCAAGGCACGAAGTCCTTAATGGAACACAAACAGTTCATCAATAATGAATCTGTACCATTAATCTTCAAATACACAAGAACTTCGTAGATCGGATAAAGTCAGAAAACAACCTAGGGTATGGGTTTCTGATCTAATCTCATAAAGATGTCAATCTTATGGAGGTGTACCATCCGACTACGTTTTGAGGAAGTGATACGATGTGTCGACTACCTATTATGGCAAAGTGCCATGAGTCCAAAATGGATTCCATGTATAACAGCTATTTCGGATACTAGTTGTTGTACCACAAGGCATTGTGCCTATTGGTACATTAAACGTCTTCAAGGAAGACATACATGGATGGCAACATACCAACGTACAAAGCTAGGCTTGTGACGGAAGGTATCGTTATCAACATCGTGTTAATAACGGTTCAACCTTTTGCTTGTTGCCATGGTAAATCCATTTTGAAGATGCTTGTTGATAACTGTATATTTCATTTATGAAATATGTTAGTTACAAATCAAAATCGCTTTCCTGAAAAGGAAACCTTTTGGAGAATGTTTATAACATTCTGACGATTTTGTATAACCGACAAACAAGGTTTGCGGATTATTCGATCCATGTTTGGATTGAAGCAAGCATAAAGTTCTTGGAACTGACGTTTTGAGATAATCATAATGGTTTATGATTTGACTCAAAACGAAATAATTCTTGTGTATATAAGGAGGTTAGTGGGAGCGCACTGACAGTTAAATTCCCATAAAACAATTGGTGAAAGCTTGGTTTTCATAGATATTCTTTCAATAGAAATTCTCCGTAGAATTCTGGGGAGTAACAACCTTTATTCAAGGAATAAAGATCTACTGGGATAGATTTGGAGTTGTTAACACTCTCTGGGAAATTGTACATTTAAAATGTACTTGTATTGGTGTCTCATACGCTTCGAGCATATGGAGTCACAATCGGGTCAATCCAAGTGATAGTCACTGGATTGAAATTAAGAACATCTGTTAGTATCTCAGAGAACTAGAAGATGCTGTCTTAAACTATGGAGAAGGAGAACTTGAAGTGACTGGGATCACTACAGCAAGTTTCCAAACAATTAAATACTACGGTACTATAAAGTTTGAATGTCGGGACAGTGAGCTGGAAATCTTCCAAGCAAGATAACTGTTGCCGAATAAACAACAAATGCGGATTATTGCTGCAGCTGAGGCAGCAATAGAAGTCTTTTGGATTGAAATAAATCTAATTAGATTAGATATAGTTCTGTTAGCAGCTGAGCTAGGCGTCAGCACATGCTAAGGAATTAAAGGTCTCATCGATGATCCAGATATATACTTCTATATCATCTGATTCGTTCGGATCATACATCGTGGCGATGTGATGATCGTATAAATCGCGTCAAACGATAATCAAAAAATCCGCTGACGAAAACCTTTTCTCAGCAATTTGAGCGAACCATACATAGTTCGGGTTGGACACTTGAGTGACTCGCTATGTGCCAAGTGGGAGATTGTTGGATAATATGACCCATAGCGTCACTATTTGCACAGATCATTGTGTTGTTGTAGCAAATTAACTATGTAATAAGGAAATTGCACTCTCATCATTTGTGATTAGATCACCATAGATATATAAATGAAGAGAGGTCCCTATGATTAGTTCCTGGATTGAGATGATATGAGACAGTATCAGTCCACGAAGGATTAATCATTAAATATCCCTAGCCGTAGTATTATCGAGACTGGACATCGATAATGCGGAATAGGCTAGTATTGCACTTGTGTGCGTTGTGAGGGCACAACGGCATAGTTCTCATATATATAAGTATTGGATACTTATGCAAGTGCGATAGGAGGTCGTGTTCACCGATGGTACGGGAAACAGCTTCGCTCTGGATAGACCCCGCGGAATCCCATTGGTAGTATGTCTGCGTGTCTATGGGAGGCCGCATCAGGGTAGGTGTATATGGTCTTAACCTGAGACTTGCATCGCTAGTACTTGCGACAATCGGTAAACTTTGGTTTTGGTGGTTGGGGGACCTAAACTGGTTCTGTGTTCACCTCTTCTGGGTTTATCAGGAATCGTAGTGTACTGGGTGTGATGTCAAGATGGAAGTGTCACTTCAGACATATGGAGTTGATGATCGCGCAGGATACAGAACTAGTGCTCTATAAAAGGTTGCAACCGTCGGGACAATATGACTAGGTCAGGATTGCCCGATTCACAGAGACTAGTTGCTTGATGTCCGATATATGTTTCGTACGGGGCAGACACATTTCCAGCCCCAGGCCTAACATGTGATCGTCCGATACTGGATCGATATACGCAATACAATACAATTGTATACTACGCTTGATACAGATCTTAATATTCTTAAAAGGATATGACCGGAGAATTTGGGTAGACTTCGTGTTTTGCTAGAAACCGAACATGTCTCGTAAATCGGTAGAACGTAGTACTTGGTACGTACGTGATTCGGATACTCCGGCGACCGCATTTACTGCCAACTAATCCGGGGATCTCATGGGTCGCTTCCCGATAATCCACCGATGACGCACAACTTGCACTCTTGAATAATCTGGGATTATATAGAAGAGAGAGAAAATTAATCTAGGATTAATTACGGAGATATTTTATTTAGGATAAAAATCGTCTAGAGAGAGATAACGATTAATTTGAATTAATCGATTAAATTAATATATTCGATATATTAAACGAAATTAGATTTCGACGCGGAATTAAAATTAGATTTTAATTCGGGCGAACGAACGAATTAATTTGAATTAATTCGTTAGCGATCTGAATAGTAATTTCGCTAGGCGAAATTAATTAATTCTCGTCGCGACGGAAATGCGTTAATTCGGAATTAGCGAAACCGAGCCCGAAAGTGTTTGCGGACACATTCGTATTTTGAAACGAGTGGTATCCGCAAATCACATCGCGATATCTCATCACTTGACACGAATAGATGATGGATGTATCTAGTCACCTTTATGGGATGATACATTGTCTCTATTCTCAATGTGTGATGATGATGAATTTTTGGAGGGAAATGCTTTTCACGGTTTTTGAAGAGTTTTTTATCTAAAAATTCATTTTTTGGTTAATGATATACATCATTGCTTCTCTCTTTCTTACTTACGTTTTTTGGTAAAACAAAAACAAAAGTGTGAAGACACATTTTTCCTCTCTTCTCCTCACGCATAACAGTCTGTTTTCTTCACTGGTTTGGAACCAGAAATGGCGTGAACAAAGGGAAGCCAAGAGTGGTTTTTTCATGGTGAGAAATCAAGTGCTAGCACACTTACAAGTCTTGCGAAGGTGGTAGGGAGGTTCGACCATGAGACGGGATCCATCCGACGAATCTAGAAGCTCATTTTCGCAGCTCAAAACAGAAGATGGAGGACAGTGGACTGCTGCAGTTCATGCGCCAAAACAGTGAGCATATTGGCTTCAATCGTCTTCAAATCGACTCAACCGATCGATGTAAGTATTCCGCTATCTTCGTCGATGTATTTACACATTATTTTCATTGCTTGTTTGATCTTGGGACCTTAATAAAAACCATCATTTAATTATTGAACAGATCAATTATGAGGTTCCATAATGGCTTTAGGGATTGGTGAATGACGATGGCGGCACTTTGGGAATGGAATAAAAAAAATTATTATTCACGTGAATAGTTATATGAATAGTAAAAAATTTTTGTTATTGTTTTGAATTCCAATTCAGCCCAAACTCTTATTAGGGTTTTATAATCTCATTAAACCACTAAATTAGATCCAATGGATAAGATTAAATTAGCTTTTATCCCAATCGGATTCTTAATTAATTTTGTTGTCTTTGGAGCACTATATTAAACCCAAAGAATTCTTCAAATTTTTACACCAAACATTTCATATCTTGGGTTTATATAAGTGAGCAACTCTAAAGTTTAAGAGTAAGCCACTGATTTTGAGGATCCTTAAGTCTAATTGACTAGAGGAACCTCGAGTTAAAAGTTTTGAGGTATTTGCCTAGGCTAGCACCAAGGGCAAAATACCCGTGCACTCAATGAGTAGTCATGCCGTTGATTTTTGGCTTTGGTGTGTGCATCTTTGGAGGCCACACACTTGGGTGGCTCTTTGGAACGTGGAAGAGCTTGCTGAGTTCGAGAAAAGCTTGTAGATTGGAGGGAGGACTGGAGGAGTCTACGGTTCAAGTAAGTTTTTTTTTCTTTATTTTATTTAGAGTTTTTATGATAGTTAGCATGTTTAGGTTTATGTTCTTTGCATGTTTTATGATTTTTTGCTTAGAATATATAGTAACATGCCTAGGCTTGTAGAATAATAAAAACAAATGGGTCATGGGTAAAGGGAAAGCGGCATCATAATTTTAATTTCCGCTGCGCACTCGGGCCGCTTCCCATAGTAATTGATATTGGGAAACACACTATAAGATGTATATCCTTTAATAAAGTTCTTGGTCAAGATTTACTAACACGGGTCGGTTAGTAAAATCCACTGAGACCAGTACATGTCGTATATTGTGACTTGGTCCGATGGTTAATCCCAATGAACCATGAGTCTCGAGAGACTCATATAGACATGTAGGTGTTTATTTGATAAACACTGAACGACTCACTGAAGATTTCCTAATAGATGGTACACCAACATCAATAGGAATCTTCTCAAGTTTAGCGAGCATAGTGGTTCTTCGACTTGAGATACCACTATGGATATATGAGTTAACCTCCACACTTTCCTGGCAGTCACATCACCGATCTATTCATGATCAGACCTCCGTCTGTTCGTTGGGTGTGGACTGATGCTCATGATATCCAGTGCGTATCAAGAGATGATCCATCAGTCCTGTGTACAGGGCATAGGCATCCTCACGTGTTTACGATCTAGTAAATCCATGGCCGTGGTATAACTTCGAAAATTAGTTCCGAGTGTTATTTAGAGATCGTAAATTGAAAGTCGATTATATCATACCGAATGGATTTGACGTTCTCATATATATCCCAAGTATAATATGGATAGCAAGTGACAAAGAGATTATATGTATGCAATGACCTCGGCTTGCATAGTTTAGCGAGATTATCCGTTGTCGTCAGAATTCATGAGTGGGTGAATTATGGACACGAAATTGGATTTCGTGACAGATAAATCTAAACTTAGAGAGTCCCACAATATGAAGTGTACTCGTTGAGAACTTGGGCACGCGATATGAATAATATGGATTATTCATAATACTTCATCGGATTAAGTGAGTTAATTCGAATCGTTTAATTGGTTTAACGATAACACATGCATTAGAGGATTTTGGCCAATCGTAATTATTGTATTTGTATTTGATGCATAATACGATTAGATACACATTAATTATTCGTCAAATAATTTTTGACACATGTCATAAATATATGTATTTTTTATTTATTGTAAATAAAATACATATATAATAATAATTATATTAATTGATTATTTAGATATTTAATTGTTAAATATTTGAATAATTAATTAATTAAACTTTTTCCATAAATGTTATGAAATTTATTTAATTATTATTAGAACATATGTCATTATTTAATTAAACTTAATGTGTGCAATTTTGATTGGATAACATAAAGTTTAATTCATTTAATTTGATTAAAATGAAAAATGATAAAAAAAAAAAAAAAGGCCTTTATTATGCCAATGTCGGTCAAGGCCTTTTAAAAGGGAAAATGTTTTCTTTTCATTTTGGCTTCCTTTCATTGCCGACTATATCATCATAAAAACCACTCTCAAATTTGGTGGATAATAAACAAACAAGATAACATAAATCGGAATATGTGCCGTTTGCTCAAGTGGTACGTGGAGTTGTATCCCAAGTACAGACCGCACTATCGTCCATTCGGATTCGGCTACGAAATTTATGTCTGGGTTTCCATCCTATATACCACAAGAGGCGACACATTTTCCATTTATTCAAGGGCCACAACACACATCATTCCACAATACTCATGCAAAAAATTTAATAAATAATTACGAGATGAATGAAAATAATTAGAAAGATGCCCTCAGGTCTAACCATTTATGTCGACTCTCGGAATCACGTTACAAGGCCGTCGGAATGGCTAAAACTCCGCAACTTTTCTGGTTCGCTGGTTCACTTCTTTCCTCGCTATTTTCACACTACTCGAGCTACTGTTTTCACTCTGTTTCGCTGCTATTTTTACTGTATTTTCTGGTCACTATTTTTGGTGTATTAATGGACTGTTTTCTCACGGTTTTGAGGGGGTAGGGGCTGCTATTTTGTGCGGTTGTTTAAGGGTTTTAAAGTGCAGTTTTGTTCAGTGTTTTAGGTGATTTTAGCTGCTGTTTCGGGTACTTGGGCTGCTGTTTGGGGTGATTTTTGGTGGTTATAAGGTGTAAAACAGTGCAGTTTTTTGGAGGGTATATACGGTAAAACTAGGCAGTGTGCTGCGCTGGGCGTGAGTTCGTGAGGTGAAGTGTTTTGTCGGTTAAGGGATTTATTGTTTCACGTGGCGTGAAGGGTTATAGCTTCGTTGACTCGTGGGTTTATGGACTGTTGAGGTGGCTTTTTGCGTGGAGAAGGCAAGGGCTAGTGAAGGCAGGTGGCGTTAGTGGGGAGCTGTGGCTTTGAGGGCAGTAACGTGCTGAGTGCTTTGTGTTGATTGTGGGTGCAATGTGAGGGTTATTTGTGTGTTGCAATCGGTGAAGGGCTTATGAGTGAAGGGGCAGGTGGTGTGCGTGGCTTTGAGGCGTGAGTGAAGGTTAAGGGGTTGTGAGGCAATGTGAGGGGCTGTGAGAATGGCGTAGAGGTGTGTGTCTGTTACGTGAGCTGAGGCAGTGGGGCTGTGCGTGAGTTGAGGCAGTGGGGGTGTGCGTGAGTTGAGGTAGGCTATTTGCTTGGTATTTTTGTGAGGATCAACTATGGTTTCTTCTGTGAGTATATGTGAATAAGCCATGAGTGGTGGGGTGTTGGAATTGTGTTTCTTTTATAGACAAAGGCTATGGTGAATCTTTGTTAGAGAAGGAATAAAAGATCATGCAATAAATGTGAGATATTTTTTAGTGTTATACACGGAAATAAATATTTAATTAGAGACAAGATTTGATTTAATTAGGAAGTTAATATATTTGATTTATCTTAATTAGGGATGCAATTACTTAGATTTTATTTGTTTTATTTTGATTTTCCCATGTGTTAAATATGTATTTTAGTATTTTTGGATCTTTTATGGGCTTGGACGTGTGTGGGCCTTGGTTGGGCGTGTGGCCCTTGGTTGGTGGCTTTGGTTGGCTTTGGTTGGTGGGTTTAGTGGTGTGTGGGCTTGCGGGGGTTTTTTGGCTAAAGATGCTTTTAAACGGAGGTCCAACAAGTGAGCCCGAAGCAAAACAAGCGAATAAAATCTAACAAAATACTGATTCCCTTCCGACATCCGTTTCCCGCGACTTCCTCGATTTAAAAGGTAGTGCCTCCAAATGAGACTCATCATAGGGACTTATATGCAAAAATACAGTGCCTACGCTCATATCCTTACTTTTCTGGAAATTCCCTCAATTTTGATTGCTTAAAATATTTCTACTAAGTTCTTGTCTCAGGTATACTCTTTGCCTAACCTTCCTTTTTTAATACTATGAAACTCTATCACAAATTGTTTGCTATATTCTTTAGAATTATTTTACTTGGTTTCTTCGTACTTCTAAGTCTTCACTTCTTCTAGGGTTCCTAAAGTCAACGATGGCTACCAGACTTAGCTTATCTTACTATGGCTCCGTACTATTCTATCTCATGTTTCTTATCTAAATTTCTTTGAACTTATTGATTTGGCTGCCTAACCATCTCGCAACTCATCTAATATATCAATTGCTATTCTTTGTTGATCCCTCTCTTTTCTAAGCTTTAATTTGATGAGTGAACATATACATCTTGTAGGAATCCATGGATACACATTCTGTTTAACACTCAAGATTGGTGATGGTTTGGTTAAATATCTATATACCTATTGAAATCGTAATTTCTAGCAGTAAATGTCATTATCCATTCTGTGAAAACCTGAACAACTACTCCATGCCTTGAGGCATACAAATATCATCAATTCTCCACATCACTATCTTCTCGTTATGTTATCTTCGTGCCCGAATGCCCTGAATTTCCTTATTGCTTCTCGCATCTTCTTACCATTTGCATATACTATTTATTTGCTCTACGCCTTGCTACTGAGACTCACGGTGGTACATCCTCCTAAACTACTTCTTAGATCCCTGTTCTTTGTCCTTGCTATAAATTCCAACTTGGGCACTCTATTCTGCTATCCATACTGGTACTCTTATCATTTCCTAAATATCTCTAATCTCTCAGGTTTATTCCTGTATATTTCTATGGATTTCTACTGACTTGGGCTTATCTGTGGGTTCTACGACATTTAGTCTACCTTATAAACTCCTACTAGTCTTGTAGATCTCGCGCTAACTCATCTTAAATCTTCGGGTTGTACTAGGTTCTTTCCTTTACTTCCTCCAAACTTCCTCTTTTGTGTGATCTATCATTCCATAGTTATCACGCCTCTACTAGGTATATTGAGAATCGTAGTGTGTTGGGTGTGATGTCGAGACGGAAGTATCACTCCAGTCATAGTGGAGATGATGGTCACGTAGGATACGGAACTGGTTCTCTTATATGCTGCAGCTATCAGGATATTATGACTAGGTCATGTTTATCCGATTATAGAGACTAGTTGCCAGAGATCCGATATGTGCTTCGTACGGGGCAGACACATTTCCAGCCCCAGGCTTTGCACGTGACATCCGATACTGGATCGAAATACGCAATACTACATATACTACGCCTGATATATATCACTTATTCCTGTAAGGATATTTCTGGAGAATTTGGTAGGCATGGCGCTTTGCTAGAAGCCAAACTTGTCTTGTAAATTGGTAAGAACGTAGTACTAGGTAATTACGTGTTCGGATAGTCCGACACCGGATTTACTGCCACATATCCAGGGATCTCATGGGTCGCTTCCCGAAGATTCACCGATGACGTATGACTTGCACTTTATTAATCTGGGATTAATTAGATGAGAGAGAAAATTAATCTGGGATTAATTACGGAGATATTTTATCTGGGATAAAATATCATTTAAAGAGAGAGAACGATTACTTTGGAATTAATCGATAAAATAATATATTCGATATATTATACGAAATTGGATTTCGACGGGGAATTGAAATTAGATTTTAATTCGGGCGAACGAGTTAATTTAGAATTAATTCGTTAGCGACGTGAATAGTGATTTTGCTAGGCATAATTATTTTATTACGTCGCAATGGAAAATTCGTTAATTTGAAATTAGCGAACCCGAGCCCGGAAGTGTTTCCGAGTGCACTCGCATTTCGAATTCAAGTGCGGCCCGCAAGTCACATCAAGCGTCAAATCACTTGTCACTTTGATTGATGTGACAACTTGTCACTTGATTGAGTGAATAGTTGATGGAAGTTGTTGGATGGCTTAAAGCCTTTGACTTTTGGAAAGCCAAAAATTTGGTAAATCAATTAATTGATTTTTGGAAAATAAAATAAGTGTATTCGATACATATTTTTCCAACAACCAACACACACTTCTCTCTCTTTTCTTCATTACTTACGGTTTTGGAGGCAAAAACCTAACCCTCTCTCTTACGGCCTCAAGACCAGTTTTCTTCTTCTGTTTTGCCCACTGCCGTGAACCAATGAGAATCAAGATGATGATTTTGTTGCAAAATCAAGAGTGCTAGCACACAATGGAGTCATCCTAAGGTAATAGGGAAACCTACTTGTGAGCATGGAATCACTTCACCGAGCTTGGAGCATCAATGGAGGACCATGGCTGAATTTTTGGGGAGCCAAAATTGCTCAGTACCGTGAGCTTCTAAGGAGGGCAGAAAAAGTTTTGTTCTTCGACGCATCGCCTCAACCGCTCAATGTAAGTATTCCAAAAATTCTTTGATGTATTCGCACTTTGTTTCATTTCTTTTATTCGATCCTCGGGACCGTAGAAAATCCAACAATGGTATCAGAGCGAGTTAAAGCATGAAATTTGGACTTAGGGTTAAAATTGGGTAAATTGATTTTAAGCATGATTTGGTAAAATTACTTGATTGAGTATGCTTAAATGATGTTTAATTGAAGTTGGATTGGATCAATTTCATGAAAATTGATTTGGAACAATTTTCCCTAAATTTTTTGTGGCTTGGCCAAATCTTCATGATACCCTAAGCTCATGGTATTTTGTGTTTTTTATCATTGGATGAGTTGGAAAATAATTGGGTAATGTTGATTTAGGATTTAATTGGATTGAATTCGCAATCGAACAAAAATACCCAAAATGCCGTGAGTATTAAGCATGAAATGGGTTTGATTTTGTTTAAAAGGTGTTGGACATGTTTTGATGTTAATAAGCATAATTAATTGTGTAAATTGATGTTTTAGAAATGTTAATTTGGGTGATTAATTATGGCATTACACTTTGATTAATTAAATATGAAATTTGGAATTTTTGTAGTTTAATTAATGGGCTTAAATTGGATGTACCAAGATTGGGCTTGAAAAGTTGTTATTGGGCTTTAATAGGCTTGGTTGTACCAAGATTGGTTTAGGCTAAATTGGTTGGATCCAATTGGGCCTAAAACCATTTCCATAAAGTCCAATTATGACTTAATGGACCTTTAATATTTAATTGGGCCTAATGGGCCTAAATTGGTTTCTTGGCAAATAAAGGTGATTCCTTAAATGGGCTTTGGTATTTGGGTTTGACCCATATTGACAAAAAGTCCCTGCCTTAAGAAATTAATTAACAGCCCATTGGACTTTAAATTAAATTGACATTGGATGTTAATCGGGCTTTGAGACCCGTAACGATTAGATTTGGAATCTAAGTCGTAAAGGTTAATTAATAAAGTGTGATATTTAATTTGGAATTAAATAAATGAATTAGTATTAAATACAAATTAAATTGGATTTAATGTTGTAGTTTAATTTAATTCAAGAATTCATACTTTGAGTACTTATTCGTAAAACGAGTTTGACTCGCGCAAAATCAAATCGTTGTTTGAACATTGGATGGTCATTAATATTCAGATTAATTAATTCGATTAGATTGATTGATAACATGCTTGTGTGAATACATGGTTGCGATGTATGAATAATTTATATCAGATGGATATAAGATGGGTGAGGGGAATTTTGGAAATTGTTGTAATAAATTTAGAATTTATTAATTGGACCTGCGTGTCCTGCCTATTACCTCATTACTCTTTGTATTTCTCTTCTCACCTATTCCCCTCAATGTAAATAATGTTTCTTTAGAAGTGTTATGTAATCGGGTAGAAGTAATACTTATGCTAGCGGGAGAGAGGAAATGGAGAGATTTGTTCTAGGAACAATGTGTGTAAGTATCCATCCGCATATCATTATTATATTTATTTATATGCGCCTTATTATGTGTTTAGAATGCATGCTTAAGGGTGTATGATGATGAGACCTTAACAAAGATAATTAAATTGGTACTCCACTGAGGGTTAGAGGCTCGCCGAAAAATAATGGGAGGCAAGTATTAAATTTGCAATATTCGTTTAGTTACTTGCCATACGCGCTCATTACAAATTATTCGTCAAAATAAATTAATATATTAGTTGGACTAATATTTAATCGTTGTTTTATTAAAACAGTTGGACTGTATTCAAACTATTTCATTTATAGTTGATTATATAATTGGATTATAGTAATCAATATATTTGATTTAAGTAATTAAATTATAGTTGATTTTATAATTGGATTATAGTAATCAATATAATTGAATTTAATTAATTAAATTATAGTTGATTATATAGTTGGACTATCGTAATCATTATAATAAATAGTACCTTAAATCGTTGATTAAATAGTTGGACTATTAGAATCAAGATAAAATGAAAGATTGACATTTAAAACATAATCCTAGGTGAAAATGTATTTAAATGGTTTGATTTTCAAATTGGGAATAAAATTTCAGGATAGTCCTGAAATCTAAGAAGTTACTTTATTTGATAAAATAACATCTTATGCCTAAGCCCGGAGTTAAGCAAATAGTAGAGCATGATCTTTGGAAGATTCATGTGTTGATAACTTTAGTGCTTAATCCATTATGCTTGCCGTATTAGACTCCTTAATTTCTTAATCAGAATTAAGTATTAGATCCTTATAGTATGATAATGAAATTGAAGGATCTTCATAGATCTATCCTTAGATCTTAGAAGTACTAGATTGCAATAGTAAACTCTTGGAGAGTTAATGGCTATTCTCAAGGAGCCAAAGCCAAAGTTTGCAATTAGGCAAGAAGCGCAAGGCGCATCTTACTTCGATATTCTAGAAGGCTAAGGCTTGGCCAAAGGCTTCTGGAATGTGGGAAAGGGCAAAGGAAAAATCATTATAGTCTTCTGGGAAGATAAAGGACATATCCCAAGATGTCTGCCTAAAATGTGGCAAACGGGATCGCGGAAGCGTGACTGCCGTTTAGACAAGGCAGACATGAAGGAATTGAAGACGGGCAAGGCTCTGACTTCAAATATGTTTGTCATAAAATATGTTCACTGCTAGTATTAAAATTGGATTTTATATACTGGATGTGGTACATAAATATGCATTGATATGCAGAATCTGCTATTAGCAGAATACTGACTTCAGTTGAGATTACCTGCGAATCAGAAACGGGACAACTGTCGCTGTTTTAACCGTAGATACCTAAGTTTAGGAACTACCCTCGGGTATGTACTTAAATTAGGAAACTGTTATAATGTAACTAGTTTGACTAGATACATTATCTCTATATCAGTGTATAATCCGTTGCGGATATACCTTTATATTCTAGAACACTAAAGTGTTTTATTATATAAGGATGATATTGAGATAAACACATTAGATGTAAATAACAATATTTATATTTTGAACATAAATAAATCTCAAACATATAATATGACAAACAAATAGCTCAAATAGTTGAAACTTAAATGTGGCATTATTGTCTGGGACACAATTAACAAGACTCGTATATCCACACTTTTGAAGAGTGGGTACTAGGACAGATTTGATTTCATTCAAATAATGTCTACGAATCTAGTTTATTGGGCAAAGTGCCTAAAATACCTTTTACTTGGTAAAAGTGTAAGTGCCACCGATCTGTTAGCTCTCGTTCATAGTGACGTAAGTGGGCCCATGTCTAGCTAGGCTAGAGGTGGATATGAATATTTCATGACCTTTACGGATGTGGCATCGCGTTATGGTTATGTGTTTCTTTTGAAACATAAATCGGAAACTTTTAGAGTTTCGACACGAAGTAGACAAACAGATCGGCTAAAGTATTAAACCATCACGGTTAGACCATGATGAAAATACTTAACCAATAAGTTTCTTATATACTTGTAAGAGTATAGTATTCTTTCAAAGAGGACTCCTCCCGGAACACGTCAATCTCACAGTGTGTCCGAACAGAGAAACCGAATTTTGTTGGACATGATAAGGTTAATAAAGAGTCGCTCTGAGCTACCATTTTCTTCAAAGGATACGCATAAACAGTGCAAAACTTATTTTGAATAAGGTTCCATAAAAATCTATTTGACAGATTTCATATTAGATACGAACAGGAAAGAAACCGGGTTTTCTCATTCCTGAAGATTTGGGTATGTTAGGCATATGTTTGGATGATACCAAACTAAAACCCAGATTGGATAAGTGCCTAAGTTGTGGGTTATCCTAGGGAAACCAAAGTATAATACTTATACAACTCACAAGAGAACAATGTAATTGTTGCTCGCCATGCGGTTTTCCTAAGAGGAATACCGATATGCAGTGGTAAGTGGGAGGAAAGTAAAACTCGATGATAATCAGAGTAATACTGTTCCAGGCACTGATTCCTTAATGGAACATATATAGTTCATCAAGGATGTAACTATACCAATAATCTTCGAATACACAAGAACCACGTAAGTCAGAGAGAGTCGGAAAATAACCTGGGAGGTATGGGTTTCTGATCTCACCTCACAAAGATGTCAATCTTATTGAGGAATATGAACTGACTACGTATGAGGAAGTGATACAAGGTATCGACTCCCTACTATGGCAAAGTGCCATAAAGTCCGAAATGGATTCCATGTATACCAACTAAGTTTGGATACGAGTTGTTGTACCGCGAGGCATTGTGCCTATTGGTACTATATAAGTCTTCAAGGAAAACATACATGGAAGGCAACATACCAACGTACTAAGCTAGGCTTGTAGCGAAAAGGTATCATTATCAACATTGTGTAGATTACGACAAAACCTTTTACCGGTTGCCACGGTAAATCCATTTGGATAATGCTTGCTGATGCTGCATGTTTCATTTATGAAACATAACAGCTGAATGCAAAAACCGCTTTCCTTAACGGAAACCTTTTGGAGGATGTTTACAACATCCTGACGGTTTTGTCGTACCATAACTAGCAAACAAGGTTTGTAGGTTATACGATCCATGTATGGATTGAAGCAAGCATAACGTTCTTGGAATTATCGTTTTGATGTAATCATAATGGTATATGATTTAATTCAAAACGAAAATGATTCTTGTGTATATAAGGAGGTTAGTGGGAGCGCACTGACAGTGGACGTCCTAAGTAATGATGAAAAATCATTTCTTGGAAATGATATTCCCATAATACAATCGGTGAAAGCTTGGCTTTCATAAAAAATTCTCCGTATAATTCTTGGGAGAAACAACCTTTATTCTAGGAATAAAGATCTATTGGGATAGATTTAAAGTTGTTAATACTCTCCGAGAAATCGTACATTGAATAATATACGCGACCTGGTGTCTCATACGCTTTGAGCATATGGAGTCACAATCGGGCCAATCCAAGTGATAGTTATTGGATTGATGTTAAGAACATCCTTGAGTATCTTAGAGTAACTAAGGATGTTTTCTTATACTATGAAGAAGGATAACTTGAAGTGACTGGGATCACTGCTGCAAGTTTCCTAACCGATATAACGACTATAAGTCGTAACAACGGTACTATAAAGTTTGAATAACGATACAGTGAGCTGGATATCTTCCAAGCAAGATATCGTTGCTGAATAAACAACAAAAGCGGGTTATTGCTGCAACTGAGGCAGCAATAGAAGCCATTTGGGTCGATAATAATCTAATTAGATTAGATATAGTTCTGTTAGCAGCTGAGCTAGGCTACAGCGCAGGCTAAAGAATTAATAGTCTCATCAATGATCCAGATACATACTTCGACTATTCATCTGATTCGTTTGGATCATACATCGTGGCGATGTGATGATCGAATAAATCGCATCAGATGATAATCATGCAAATCTGCTAATGAAAGCCTTTTTCTCAGCAGAAGTTTGAGCCAACCATACATAGTTCGGGTGTAGGAGACTCGAGTGACTGGCTATATGCCAAGTGGGAGATTGTTGGACAGTAATGACCCATAGCGTCACTATTTGTACAGATCATGATGTTGCTGTACAAATTAACTATGTGACAAATGAAATTGTTCTCTTATCATTTGTAATTAGATTATCAAGATGTATAAATGATAGGAGGTCTTTATGATTAGTTCCTGGATTGAGATGATATGAGACAATATCAATCCACGAAGGTTTAATCATTAAATATCCCTAGTCAGAGTATTATCGAGATTGGACATCGATAATGTGGAAAAGACTAGTATTACACTTGTGCGCGTTGTGAGGGCATAACAGCATAGTTCTAATATATTTGGGTATAGGATACTCATGCAAGTGTTGTAGGAGGTTGTTTTTTACCGATGGTACGGAAAACAGCTTCGCTCTGGATAGACCCCTCGGAATTCCATTGGTAGTATGACTATGTGTCTATGGAAGTCCGGATCAGGGTAGGTGTATTTGGCCTTAACCTGAGACTTGCACCGCTAATACTTATGACAATCAATATACTTTGGTTTTAGGTCGTCTATGGTTTTAACAGGTTCTATGTTCGCTTCTACAATCGTAGTGTGTTGGGTGTGATGTCGAGATAGAAGTATCACTCCAGTCATAGTGGTGATGATGGTCACGTAGGATACGGAACTGGTTCTCTTATATGCTTCACCTATCGGGATATTATGACTAGGTCATGTTTATCCGATTATAGAGACTAGTTGCCAGAGATCCGATATGTGCTTCGTACGGGGCAGACACATTTCCAGACCCAGGCCTTGCACGTGACATCCGATACTGGA
>SKCR01033118.1:0-48759 GCA_019454045.1 Zanthoxylum bungeanum | reverse complement strand
CTCATCATGTTTCTGACTCACAGATCAATCTCAACTGAAGTTAGTATCCTACTAATCAGCAGATTCTGCACAACAGTACATATCTATGTATCACACTTAGTATCAAAAATCCAAATTTTGAAACTAATAGCGAACATGTTTATGACAACATACTTAAAGCCAGAAACCTTGCCCCGCATTCACTTCCTTCATGTCTGCCATGTCCATACGGCAGTCACACATCCAATGACCCCGTTTGCCATAGTTTAGGCAGCATCTTTGGATATATGTCTTTTGTCTTCCTTGAAGACTGTGATGATTTTGCCTTTGCCCATTTTAGAAGCTCTGGCTTTGCCTCCTAGAGCATAGCCTTCAACTCTCCAAAAGTTATTATTGCAATTAGTACTTCTAAGATCTAAGTATAGATCTTTGAAGATCCTTCAATTTCAATATCATACTATAAGGATCTAATCCTTAATTCTACGAAGAAATTAATGAGTCTTTGTGGCAAGCATAATGGATTGAGCACTAAAGTTATCATCACATGAATCTTCCAAAGATCATGTTCTACTATTTGCTCAACTCCGGGCTTAGGCCCAAGAGGTTTTTTTATCAAATAGAATAACTTCTCAGTTCCTAGGACTATCCTGAGATTTTATTCCCAATTTGAAAATTAAAGCCGTTTAAAGACATTTTTACCCAGGTTTATGTTTTAAACGATAATCTTTCATTTATCTTGATTGCTATAGTCCAACTATCTAATCAACGATTTCAGGTACTATTGATTATAATGATTACTATAGTCCAACTATATAATCAACTATAATTTGATTGGTTAAATTCAAATATATTGATGAATATAATCCAATTATATAATCAACAATAAATTGAAGTAGTTTGAATACAGTCCAACTGTTTAAATAAAACAACGTTTAAATATTAGTCCAACTAATATATATTTAAATTGATGACGAAAAATTAAAATGAGCGCGTATTGGTAAGTATCTAAACGAATTTGCAAATGTAATACTTGCCTCTCACTATTTTTCGGCGAGCCTCTAACCCTCTGTTGAGTACTCGGGAAACCTTGTTTCCTAGTGGGCTAGGATCCCGTTAAATAACACACAACCTTGACTTTGGCCAACAAGCTGTATGATATTTAACTAGGTAGATCTCTAATATCAATTGGATCTCATCCAATTCCTAGATCCAGTAGGTGGACATCCAAATCCGAAACATATATCTAATATATGCCAATATATCCAATATATTTTCCTAACCTTTTTCCTCTGAATCAACTAAGCCTTGGCTTTGGCACAACAAACTTAATGATTACAGTTAAGCGTGACCCATTGACCTTGGAAAGCTTCGTAATCGATGTCGATGGACAAGAAGTGATCTTGACTTTGGCCAACAAATCAGACAACTTGGACAAGACACCGATATGGAACAAAGCCTTCATTATTCAAACACATCCGCGATGGACAAAGGTCTTGACTTTGGCCAACAAACCAGTGCCAATCTTGGATCTTGAGAATGAATCATTCAATGGAAGGAAAAACGCTTAAATATTGTTAATGGTTTTTCGCGTAATTGGCAACCAATTAATTATCTTTGATTAGGTCTCATCATACACCCTTAAACATGCATTCTAAAACATAATAAGGCGCGTAAATAAATTAATAATGATATACGGATTGATATTTAAAACAACTTGTTCCTAGAACAAATCTCTCCCCTTCCTCTCTCCCGCTAGCAAAAATCTTATTACTACCCAATTACATAACACTTCTAAAGAAACCTCATTTACATTGAGGGGAATAGGTGAGAAGAGAAATACAAAGAATCAACAGGTAATAGGCTGGACACGCATGTCCAATTTAATAAATTCTAAATTTATTACAACAATGTGCAAAATTGCCCTTACCCATCTAATATCCATCTGATATACATTATTCATACATCACATCGATGTATTCACACAAAGCATGTTATCAATCAATCTAATCCAATTAATTAATCTGAAATTAATGACCATCCAATGTTCAAACAACGATTTGATTTGCGCGAGTCCAACTCATTTTAAGAATAAGTACTCAAAGTAGGAATTCTTGAATTATATCAAACTACAAAATTAAATCCAATTTAATTTGTATTTAATATTAATTCTTTATTTAATTCCAAATTAAATAATTACACATTATTAATGAGCCTTTGCGACTTAGATTCTAAATCTAATCTTTACGGGTCTCAAAGCCCATTAACATCCAATGTCAATTTAATTAAAGTCCAATGGGCTTTCAATTAATTTTAAGGCATGGACTTTGGCAACCAAAGCCCAATAAGGAATCACCCTTTGCCAAAAATCAATTTAGGCCCATTAGGCCCAATTAAAATTTTAAAGGTCCATTATATTATATTTGGACTTTATGGATATGGTTTTGGGCCCAATTGGATCCAACCAATTAACCTAAACCAAACTTGGCCCAACCAAGCCCATTAAGCCCAAATAAAACTTTCTTAGCCCAATTCCAAATTTTAACCCAACCAATTTAATCACAATATTCCAAATATCACAATTAAATTATTTAAAGTGTATTAGCCATAATTAATTAGTCAAATTAACATTTCCAAAATACCAATTTACTTAATTAATCATGCTTATCATCATCAACACATGTCCAACATTATTGAATCAAAAAATCAATTCATTTCCATTGCTTATAGCTCACGGCAATTAGGGGTTTTTCAAAATTTATTTCATTTCAATCCAATTAAATCTCAAATCAATTTATTACATGTCTTCCAATTCATCCAATGATATAAAAACAAAATTACCATGACTTTTAGGGCATCACAACTTTCGGCCAAGCCTACTATTTGGGGAAAATTTGATCCAATTCAATTTTCATCAAATTGATCATGCATAACTCTAAGTTATCATCATTCAAGCATATTCAAACCAACAATTTCATCAAATCATGCTCAAATCAATTTCACCCAAATTTTACCCTAAATCAATTTCATGCTTAATCAAGGCTCTGATACGATTGTTAGTCTTTCTAAGTCTTCCCAATATCAATTAAGTAATGAAAACATGTGAATATATCAATGTAAAGTTGCGGAAATACTCACTTTGATCGGATTTGCGATGCGACGAACACAAAAATTTTCCTTGCTCCATTGAAGCTCTCGGCCATGCCTATTTTATGCTCCTTGTGATTTGGTCATGCTCCTCCATGAATGTCCTCCAATCTCAAAGCTTTAAGTGTGATTCCATACTCATGAATGGGTTTCCCTATCACGTTTGTAAGACTCCTTTGAGTGCTAGCTCTTGAGATTTTGCAACAAAATCATGAAGAACAATGAACCCTAGGCTCACGGTTTTGGAGAGAAAAAAATGGTAAAGGCCATTCGGCCAAGTGAGAAAAGGGAGAGAGAAAAATTGTGTTTTTGGTTTCTAAAACCTAATACAAATCCTTCATAATTTTTGCTATTTGTTTTTCCAAAAAACAAAAGGCAAAAAAGAGGGAAAAATGGCATTAAATGCCTCCATCTACCACCATCATGAATAGTGACTGGTTGTCAATCACCGAAAGGTGACTTGACATCCATCACTAAAGTGATAGGTGATGTGACGCGTGATGTGACTTGTGGGCCCCCTTGATTCGAAATGCGAGTGGGCCCGCAAACACTCCCGGGCTCGGGTTTTCTAATTCCGAATTAACAAATTTTCCGTTGTGACGTAATTAAATCAAATTTAATTAAATAATTATGTCTAGCAAAATTACTATTAATGTCGCTTGCGAAGTAATTCTAAATTAACTCGTTTGCCCGAATCAAAATCCAATTTTAATTCCGCGTCGAAATCTAATTTCATATAATATATCGAATATATTATTTTATCGATTAATTCCAAATTAATCATTCTCTCTCTTTAAATAGAATTTTATCCCAGATAAAATATCTCCGTAATTAATCCTAGATTTATTTTCTCTCTCCTATAATTAATCTCAGATTAATCATGTTCGAGTCATACGTCATCGATGAATCTTCGTGAAGCGACCAATGAGATCCCCGGATATGTTGGCAATAAATCTGGTCGAGGGACTGTTGGAACAATTATGACCCATAGCGTCACTATTTGTACAGATCATGGGGTTGTTGTACAAATTAACTATGTGACAAAGGAGATTGCTATCTTATCATTTGTGATTAGATCACCTTAGATATATAAATGATAGGAGGTCCCTATGATTAGTTCCTGGATTGAGAATGATATGAGACAGTATCAGTCCACAAAGGATTAATCATTAAATATCCTAGTCAGAGTATTATCGAGATTGGACATCGGTAATGCGTAAAAGACTAGTATTGCACTTGTGCACGTTGTGAGGGCATAACAGGCATAGTTCTCATATATTTAAGTATTGGATACTTATGCAAGTGCGGTAGGAGGTTGTGTTTCACCGATGGTACGGGAAACAGCTTCGCTCTGGATAGACCCCCTCGGAATCCCATTGGTATTTTGACTATGTGTCTATGGGAGTCCGAAATCAGGGTAGGTGTATTTGGTCTTAACCTGAGACTTGCACCGCTAATACTTATGACAATCAATATACTTTGGTTGAGGTCGTCCAGGCTTTAACCGTTCTGTGTACGCCAATACTGGGTATATTGAGAATCGTAGAGTATTGGGTGTGATGTCAAGACGGAAGTATCACTCCAGTCATAGTGGAGATGATGTCACGTAGGATACGGTATTAGTGCTGTTAAGTGCTGTGCGGCCATCGGGATATTATGACTAGGTCATGTATATCCGATTATAGAGACTAGTTACCAACATCCGACATGTGCTTCGTACGGGGAAGACACAACTCCAGCCCTAGGCCTAGCACGTGACATCCGATACTAGATCGATATGCACTATACGATGTATACTACGCCTGATACAGATCAATATATTCCTGTAAGGATATTTCCGGAGAATTGGGTAGGCATGGCGCTTTGCTAGAAGCCAACCTTGTCTTGTGAATCGGTAAAACGTAGTACTTGGTACGTACGTGTTCGGATAGTCCGATAACCGAATTTACTGCCAACATATCCGAGATCTCATGGGTCGCTTCCCAATGATACACCGATGACGTATGACTCGCACTTTAATTAATATGGGATTATTTTGATGAGAGAGAAAATTAATCTGGGATTAATTACAGAGATATTTTATCTGGGATAAAGTATCGTCTAAAGAGAGAGAGAACGCGATTAATTTGGAATTAATCGGTAAAATAAATTTAATAGCTAAATTTGTTTTTTCTATTTAATTTATTCGAATGGGCTAAAATTAATATATCGGATATATAATATGAATTGGATTTCATTACGAAATTAAAGTCGGACTTTAATGTGAAAGAACGAATTAATTTAGAATTAATTCGTAACGACGTTCGTAATTATTTGCGAGGCATCGATATTTAATTAAATTAGATTTAATTATTTAATGACGGAAGTTCGTTTAATCGGATAAACGAAACCGAGCCGCGGCAAATGTTCGTAGAGATATTTGAATTTTGAATTCAAATATGTGGGGCCCATGTGTGGTAGGTGTACCTACAACCCAACTACCTTGTTTTGCTTTTACAAACCATTTACCAACACCTACCAAGTTTAGGGTAAAAGGTGAAATGGTTTCACCTAAAATATAAAAGCAAAATATTTCTCTACACTTTAGTAATTATTATTATTCATTAGATGGATTTTAGTAAAACCCTAGAAAACTCTATCTCTCTCCCATCTCCTTCATGTTCACGCCCAAAGGGCCAAAGCTCACTGTTTTTCCTGCTGAAAAACGTGAGCAGTGAGGGAAGTTTTTGTGGATTTTGTGGCAAGATCCAAGTGCTAGTACACTTCTAAGAGGCATACGAAGGTGTTAGGGAAACCCACCCACGAGCCGGGAATCATTAGACGAAATTGTAGCTTGAAATCTTGGATTCTTGAAGACTCAAAACTGAAATTTTTGAGCAGTAGACTGCATGCAGTGGGCGCACCTTGGAGGGCTGAAAAATGGTTTTGTTTGTCTTCAAATCGTCTCAACCGATCAATGTAAGTATTCCGAAACTTCTTTGATATGTATTTCACACATCTTCATGCTTGTTTGATGATCTTGGGACCTAGAATAAAACTAACAGGGACTATCCGAACACGTACGTACCTAGTACCATGTTTTTACCGATTTACAAGAGATGGTTGACTTCTAGCAAAACACCGTGCCTACCCAATTCTCCAGAAATATTCTTAAAGGAATTTGTAATCTATATCAGGTGTAGTATACGTAGTATTGCGTATTGTGATCCAGTATTGGATGTCACTTGTTAGGCCTGGGGCTGGAATTGTGTCTGCCCCGTACGAAGCACATGTCAGATCTCTGGTAACTAGACTCTATAATCGGATAATCATGACCTAGTCATATTATCCCGATGACTACAGTACATAAGAGTACTAGTTCCGTATCCTACTTGACCATCATCTCCATATGACTGGAGTGATACTTCCATCTTGACATCACACCCAATACACTACAATTCTCAATATACCAAAAAGAGGCGTACACCGAACCGATTAAAGCCATGGATGACCAAAACCAAAGTATATTGATTGTTGCAAGTATTAGTGGTGCAAGTCTCAGGTTTAAGACCAAATACACCTACCCTGATTCGGACTTCCATAGACACATAGTTATACTACCAATGGAATTCTGATGGGTCTATCCAGAGCGAAGCTGTTTCCGTACCATCGGTAAACACAACCTCCTATTACACTTGCATGAGTATCCAACACCCAAATATATGAGAACTATGCCGTTATGCTCCCACAATGCACACAAGTGTAATACTAGTCTATTCCGTATTATCGATGTCCAATCTCGATAATACTCCGACTAAAGATTTTTTAATGATTAAACCTTCATGGATTGATACTGTCTCATATCTTATCAATTCGAAACTAATCATATGGACTTTTATCATTTATATATCCCGATAATCTAATTACAAATGTTAAAAGAGCAATTTCCTTTGTCACATAGTTAATTTGTACAACAACACAATGTTCTGTACAAATAGTGATGCTATGGGTCATAATGTCCAACAGGTAATGCCCAGCTGACCTAGTTGTTCGACGTCAGTAATCATCTGTGACACGTAGTGTTCAACAGATGTACCCTTAGAGCTTCTTTTGCAATTCGTACTTCTGAGATCTAAGGTTAGATCAATGAAGATCCTTCAATTTCAACATCATGTTATAAGGATCCAATCCTTTGTTCTGACGACGAAATTGAGGAGTCATTGCAGCAAGCATGACAGATTGAGCAGTAAAGTTATCATCACGATGAGTCTTCCAAAGTTCACGCTCTACTGGTTGCTCAAGTCTGGGCTCAGGCCCGAGAGGTCTCTCTATCAGATAAAGTAACTTCTCAGCTGCCAGGACTATCCAGAGATTCATCTCCAAAGCTGGAAAATTTTCACCGTTAAAGACATTCTCGCCCATGATTATGTCTCTAACGCTAATCTTTCCAGCCATCTTGATTGCTATAGTTCAACTATCCAATCAATAATTTCGGGTACACTCAAAATGTAATGGTTACTATAGTCCAACTATATAATCAACTACAAATGGAGTAGTGTCTTCTACAGTCTAACTGTTCAAAGAAAGAAAATAAAAGATATTAGTCTAACTAATATATATATATATAACGTGATATAATAATAAAAGAGCGTGTATTAGCAAGTATTAAACGAATTTGTAAATTTAATACTATCCTCCCACTAATTTTCGGGGAGCCTCTAACCCTCTATTGAGTACTCAGGAAACCCAGTTTCCTAGTGGGCTAGGATCCCGTTAAATAACACACAACCTTGACTTTGGCCAACAAGCTGTATAAAATTTAACTAGGTAGATCTCTAAGATCAATTGGATCTCATCCAATTCCTAGATCTGGTAGGTGGACCTCCAAGTCCAAAACATATATCCAATATATTTCCTAACATTTTCCTCTAAATCAACTATGCCTTGGCTTTGGCTCAACAAGCTTAATGATTCCAGTTAAGCGCGACCCATTGATAGTGGGAAAGCTTCGTAATCCAAGTCGATTTACAGAAGTGACCTTGACTTTGGCCAACAAGTCACAACTGCCCAAGACATGCGATGTATAACAAGGCTTTCATGGTTCAAACACATCCGCGATGGATAATGATCTTGACTTTGGCCAACAAATCAAAGTCAATCTTGGATCTTGAGAAAAAATCACTCAATGGAAGGAAAACGCTTAATATTAAAGTGAGGGTGTTTTTCGTAAATTGGTAACCAATTTATTATCTTTGATTAGGTATCATCATACACCTTTAAACATGCATTCTAAAAACATAATAAGGCGCGATAAAATTTAATAATGATATGCAGATGGATATATAATACAATTTGTTCCTATAACAAATCTCTCTCTCTTTTTTCTCTCCCGCTAGCACTTTACATTCTTCTACCCAATTATATAATACATTAAGAAACCTCATTTGCAATGAGAGGAATTGGTGAGAAGAGAAATACAAAGAGATAAGGAGGTGATAGGCTGGACACGCAAGTCCAATTTAAATAAATACAATATTTACAACAATTTCCAAAATTGCCCCCACCCATCTAATATCCAACTGATATACATTATTCATACAAATACATCCGAGTATTCACACAAAGTATGTTGTTCAATCAATCTAATCCAATTAATCAATCTTCAATTAATGACCATTCAATGTTCATACAACGATTTGATTTGGGCGAGTCCAACTCATTTAAGAATAAATACTCAAAGTAAGTATTCTTGAATTATATCGAACTACAATTTTAAATCCAATTTAAATTATATCCAATACTAATTCATGTTTAATTCCAAATTAAACAATTACACTTATAATAGTGCCTTTTAGACTTGAATTCCAAATCCAATCTAAATGGGTCTCAAAGGCCCAATTAGCATCCAATGGCAATTCAATTAAGTCCAATGGGCTTTCAATTGATTCTTTAGGCAAGGACTTTGGTGATTATAGATCAAACCCAAAATGCCAAGGCCCATTTAGGAATCACCCTATGCCAAAAATCAACTTTGGCCCATTAGGCTCAATTAAATAATTAAAGGCCCAATAGTCATATTATGGACTTTATGGAAATGGGTTTAGGCCCAATTGGATCCAACCCAATTGTCTAAATCCATACTTGGCCCAAACAAGCCCATTAGCCCAAATACAACAAATTAAATTAATACATTATTCTAAATATCATATTAATTCAATTAAAGTGTAATTCACAATTAAACAATTAATCTAATATTTCTAAAATATTAGTTAATCTAATTAATTATGCTTAACTTTCAATTCATGTCTAACACAAAATTGAAGCAAAATCAATTCATCCAACATGCTTCATACTCACGGCAATTGCAAGAAATAAGATCCAATTTTGATTTCAATCCAATTAAATCAACAATTAACATTCATTTCATGCCTTAAACACATCCAATTGTCTAATTTCCAAAATTTACCATGAGATATTCCTATGGTTGAATTCGGCCAAGGTAAGATTTTATGGAAAAATTAATCTAATCAATTTTTCATAATCCAATCATGCTAACCAAGTTACCATCATCCAACATTAACCAAACAATCAATTTAGAAATTTATAAGCTCCAAGCAAATTCCCCAAATTAAAGTGTATAGAAACGCTAAAATTCAAATCAAGTTTAGATGGCTATGATACCATTGTTAGTGTCTCTAAGACATGCCAAGGATATCTAAACAATGATTATAGTGTGAATAAATCAAGATAAGTTGCGGAATACTTACATTGATCGGTTGAAAAATTCAAAAAAATTCCTTTCGATGTAGAAGCTCCAAGCTTTGTGTTGAGTTCTAAACCCTTGGGTGAGTTTCTCTATCACCTTCAATTGACTCCTAAAGTGCTATCTTTCTGATGAGCGGAAAATATATCAATATTTACCGCCCATTTTACCTAATATTTTGTTTAGTTTTTCGGGTTTGATGAACATTTTGATGTGTTTTTATGTGTGCATAGAATAAATTATTGGGACATAATGGAATCAACTCGGGACTAAAACGATGAAATTCGGAGAAAAAAGTAAAAAACGAATATTTACTGTAAGCGTCACGAAGTGCAGTCCTAAATTCCAATTTTGCGCAAGTTTGGTATTTTGGCCATAACCTTTTCATCCGATATCCGATTGAGCTGCTTCAAGTTTCAGATTAAAGAAACCTCAAAGATCTACAACTTTGAAAGTTTAAATATTTTCGAATAGTTTGTAAGAGAGATTTCTAAATTAGAATTAGTAAAGGTGGATCCCCTTACCCTCATCATTTTATTTTTATTATAGAGATGTGATGAAACACAATATTCACATGCTTAATAATTGATTTAATTATATATTGGGTAATTCATTAATTTGTTTATTGAATCTTAAGCTTAATGCTTCTTGTTGCCTCATCACCAATAAGATTGATGTGGTAAACTTAAAATGAACTTGGAAAAGGGATTTTAGGTTTCATCCTTAGATTCAATAGCTCACGATCTTCCTTGAGGATAGATAACACTTTAATAGATTTCCTTACAAGATAGAAATATATCTGTCGGGCGGGGGTAGCCATAATTGGAACTTGAACTTAATGAATTCAGGTAACTTGATTAACATAGGAATATGATTAATTGAGTTATTTTATGTATTTGCATCCGACCATCGGAAGAGGCCTTTGCATATCATCGTGTTCCAGGTTAGCAAACTAATTTATTACACATATATAAGAGAATCAATTCATCATTAGAATAATATTGTGTGGAATCACAACCCTGTTGGAGTTTCTAGGTCCATAGGATCGAATAATAAACATGAAATAAGTGCGAATACAAATCGAGAAAGTTGCGGAATACTTACATCGATCGGTTGAGCGACGCGGAAGGCAACAAAAACTAAAAATCTGCTCACTGTGAAGCTCACGGCAGTGCAGTTCACAGCTCACTGTTTTCGCCCTTCATCTTCAAGAATCCAAGCTCCAAGCTCCATCGTACGATTCCCGGCTCATGGGTGAACTTCCCTATCACCTTCGCATGTCTACGTAGTGTGCTAGCACTCTTGATTTTGCCACAAAATCATGACCTTTGGCTTCCCACTGCTCACGGTTTCAAGCCAAACCAGTGACGGAAATCTCAGCCCCTTGGGCGTGACTGGAGGAAGAAGAGGGGAGGAGAGAGAGAGATAAAATGTGTTATTAATTTTGGTATTTGATTTCTCAAACCTATTCCAAACTTTTGGCTACAAAATAGCATTAAATGCTAGCCAACCACACACATCAACTTGCCATCAATCCATCACTCAGTGAATAGTGACTGGCGTCAATCACTCAAAGTGAAAGACATCCATCACTTAATTGACGCCTGATGTGACGCTAGAAGCGACTAGCGATTTGACGCTTGATTTGACGTGCCGTACTCGAATTCGAAATATGAATGCGCTCGTAAATGATCTCGGGCTCTGGTTCATTAACTCCAAATTAATGAATTTTCTGTTGCATCGAAATTAAATGATTACGCCTAGCGAAATCACTATACACGTCACTAACGAATTAATTCTAAATTAATTCGTTCGCCCGAATTAAAATCTAATTTTAATTCCGCGTCGAAATCCAATTTCATTTAATATATCGAATATATTAATTTATCGATTAATTCCAAATTAATCGTTCTCTCTCTTTAAATGATATTTTATCCCAGATAAAATATCTCTGCTATTAATCCCAGATGAATTTTCTCTCTCTTCTAATTAATCAGAGATTAAATAAAAGGTGCGAGTCATACGTCATCGATGAATCTTTGGGAAGCGACCCATGAGATCCCCGGATATGTTGGCAGTAAATTCGGTCATCGGACTATCCGAACACGTAAGTACCTCGTAATACGTTTATACCAAATTACAAGACAAGGTTGGCTTCTAGCAAAGCACCATGTCTTCCCAATTCTCCGGAAATATCCTTACATGAATAAAGGATCTGCATCAGGCGTAGTATACGTATTATTGCGTATTTCTGTCCAGTATCAGATGATCACATGCGAGGCCTGGGACTGGTACAGTGTCTGCCCCGTACGAAGCATATATCGGATTACGAGCAACTAGTCTCTTTAATATCGAATAATCATGACCAAGTCATATTATCCCGACGGTTGCAACCTTATTTAGAGAACCAGTTATGTATCCATGTGCGATCATCAACTCCATATGACTGGAGTAACACTTCCGTCTTGACATCACACCCAACACACTACGATTCTCGATATACCCAGAATTGGCGTACACAGAAACAAATTAAAGCCATGGACGACCTCAACCAAAGTTTATTGATTGTCGTATGCATTAGCGGTGCAAGTCTCAGGTTAAGACCAAATACTCCTACCCTGATTTCGGACTTCCATAGACACGTAGTCATACTACCAATGGAATTCCGAGGGGGTCTATCCAGAGCGAAGCTGTTTCCCGTACCATCGGTGAAACACAACCTCCTATTACACTTGCATGAGTATCCTATACCCAAATATATGAGAACTATGCCATTGTGCCCTCATATCACGCACAAGTGTAATACTAGTCTTTTACGTATTCATCGATGTCCAATCTCGATAATGCTCTGACTAGGGATGTTTAATGATTTATCCTTTGTGGACTGATACTGTCTCAAATCATTCTCCGTCCAGGAACAAATCATAGGGACCTCTCATCATTTAAATATCGAGGTGATCTAATCACAAATGATAAAAGTGCAATCTCATTTGTCACATAGTTAATTTGTACAACAACACCGTGATCTGTACAAATAGTGACGCTATGGGTCATAATTGTCCAACAATCTCCCACTTGGCCTATAGCCAGTCACTCGAGTGCTTGACACCCGAACTATGTAGGTTTGGCTCAAATTGCTGAGAAAGGACTTTCGTCAGCGGATTATCATGATTATCGTCTGATGCGATTTATTCGATCATCACATCGCCATGATGTATGATCCGAACGAATCAGATGAATATCGAAGTATATATCTGAATCGTTGATGAGACCATTAATTCTTTAGCATGTGCTGACGCCTAGCTCAGCTGCTAACAGAACTATTCCTAATCCAATTAGGATTTATTATCGACCCAGAAGGCTTCTATTGCCGCTTCAGCTGCAGTAATAACCCGCATTTGTTGTTTATTCAGTAACAGTATCTTGCTTGGAAGATTTCCAGCTCACTGTATCGTTATTCAAACTGTATAGTACCGTTTGTGACTTATAGTCATTTTATCGGTTTAGGAAAATTGCTACAGTGAACCCAGTCACTTCAAGTTCTCTATCTCCATAGATTAAGATAGCATCCTTAGTTCTCTAAGACACTAAGTATGTTCTTAACTTCAATCCAGTGACTATCACTCGGATTGGCCTGTTTGTGAATCCATATGCTCAAAGCGTATGAGACACCAGGTCGCGTACATTTTTCAATGTACGATTCCACGGAGAATTTTCTCGAAAGCCAAGCTTTCGCCGACTATTTATTGGGAATATCATTTCCAAGAAATGACATTTTTATCATTATTTATTTAGGACAGCCACTTTCAGTGCACTCCCACTAACATCCTTATACACAAGAATCATTTTCGTTTTGAATTAAATCATAAACTATTATGATTACATCAAAACGGTAATTCCAAGAACCTATGCTTGCTTCAATCCAAACATGGATTGATTAACCCGCAAACCTTGTTTGCTAGTTAATGTACGACAAAATCGACAGGATGTTGTAAACATCCTCCAAAAGGTTTCCTTTTTAGGAAATCGATTTTCTTGTTAGGCTGACATATTTCATCTAATGAATCCTGCAGCATTAGCAAGCATCATCCAAATGGATTTACCATGGCAACAGGTAAAAGGTTGAATCAAAATCAACATAATGTTGATAAAGATACATTTTCGCTAAAAGCCTAGCTTTATACGTTGGTATGTTGCCATCCATGTATGTCTTCCTTGAAGACTTATATAGTACCAGTAGGCACAATGCCTTGCGGTACATCAACTAGTATCCAAACATAGTTGATATACATGGAATCCATTTCGGACTCATGACACTTTGTCATAATCGGGAGTCGATACCTTGTATCACTATCTCATACGTAGTCAGTTGGTATACCTCAATAAGATTTACATCTTTACTAGGTGAGATCAGAAACACATACCCCAGGTTTGTTTTCTGACTCTCTCCGATTACGCGGTTCTTGTGTATATTCGAAGATTATGGTATAATTACATCCTTAATGAACTATTTGTGTTCCATTAGGAATCGGTGCCTTGAATAGTATTACTCCGATTTTCATCGAGTTTTACTATCCTCCCACTTACCACTGCATATCTGTATTCCTCTCAGGAAGACCGTATGGTGAGCAACAATCTAATTATTCTCTTGTGAGATGTATAAGTACAATACTTATGGTATCCCTAGGATATCCTATAATTGGTACTTATCCAATTTGGGTTTGAGTTTGGTATCATCCAAACATATGCCCAGCATACCCAAATATTCAGGAATGAGAAACCCGGTTTCTTTCCTGTTCATATCTAATATGATATCTGTCAAACAGATTATTATGGAACCTTATTCTAAATAATTTCTGCACTGTTTATGCTTATCCGTTGAAGGAAATGGTAGCTCAGAGCGACTCATGATTAACCTTATCATGTCCAACAAATTTCGGTTACTCGGTTCAGACACACCGTCACTTTGACGTGTTCCTTGAGGAATCCTCATTGAAAGAAAACTATAGTCTTTCAAGTATTTAAGAAACTTATTGCTTAAGTATTTTCCATTACGGTCTTACCGTGACGGTATAATACTATAACCGATCTATTTGTCTATTTAGTGTCGAAACTTAAAAGTTTCCAATTTGTGTTTCAAAAGAGACACATAACAATTACGCGATGGCACATCCGTAAAAGTCACGAAATATTCATATCCGCATCTAGCCTAGCTAGACATCGGCCCACTTGCTTCACTATGAACTAGGGCTAACAGATCAGTGGCATTTATACTTTTACCAAGTAAATAGTATTTTAGGCACTTTGCCCAATAAACTAGATTCGTATACTTTATTTAAATAGAATCAAATTAGTCTGAGTACCCACTCTTCAAAAGTGTGGATATACGAGTCTTGTTTAATTGTGTCCCAGACATCAATGCCACAATTAGTCTCTTCTGATCAAATCAGTTTCAGCTATTTGTTTGTCATGTTATATATTCGAGATTTATTTATATTCAAAATATAAATTCTGTTATTTCACATCAAATGTGTTTATCTCAAAATCATCTTTATATAATAAAACACTTTAGTGTTTTAGAATATAAAGGTTCACCCGCAACGGGTTAAACACTGATATAGAGATAATGTATCTAGTCAAACTAGTTAATATTATAACAGTTTCCAAATTTAGGTACACACCCAAGGGTAGTTCCTAAACTTAGGTATCTACGGTTAAAACAACGCGACTTTCGTCCCGTTTCCATTCGCAGATAAATCTCCATTGAAGTCAGTATCCTGTTCAAAACAGATTCTGCATATCAATATATTTATGTATCACACTAAGTATTTAAAATCTAATTTTAATACTAGTAGTGAACATATTCTTGACAAACATATTTGAAGTCGGAGCCTTGCTCGTCTTCAAATTCCTTCATGTCTGCTTTGTCCAAACGGCAGTCACGCTTCCGCGATCCCGTTTGCCACAATTAGTCAGACATTTTGTGATATGTCCTTTATCTTAAAAAAAAATGATTTTGCCTTTGCCCTTTTCAACATTCCAGAAGCCTTTGGCCAAGCCACGTGTTTCTAGAATATCGAAGTAAGGTGCGCCTTGCGCTACTTGCCTAATTGCAAAGTTTGACTTTATCTCATTGAGAATAGTCCTTAACTCTCCAAGAGTTAACATTCGCAATTTTAGTACTTCTAAAATCTAAACATAGATTTATGAAGATCCTTCAATTTCTTCATCATACTTTAAGGATCTAATCCTTAGTTCTGATTCAGAAATTAAGGAGTCTACTTGACAAGTATAATGGATTAAGCACTTAAGTTATCATTACATAATCTTCCAAAGATTATGCTCTACTGTTTGCTTAACTCCGAGCTTAGGCCTAATATATTTTTTTTTAAATAAGATAACTTATTAATTTTCCAAGACCATCCTGAAAATTATTCCCGATTTGAAAATTAAACCATTTAAAACATTTTCCCTAGGATTATGTATTAAACGTCAATCTTTCCAATTTATATCTTGATTTCAATAGTCCACTATTTAATCAAATATTAATTAGGTACTATTAATTATAATGATTATTGTAGTCCAACTATTTTAATCAACTATAATTAATTAAATCAAATATATTAATTATTATAATCCAATTATATAATCAAATATAAATGAAAAGTTTGAATATATAGTCCAACTATTTATAAAACAACAATTTAAATATTAGTCCAACTAACATTTAATTCGTTTTGACGAGTGATATTGTTTGAGCGCGTATGGCGAGTAATTGAACGAATATTACAAATTCAATTCTTGCCTCCCACTATTTTTCGGCGAGTCTCTAACCCTCTGTCGAGTACTCGGGAAACCGTGTTTCCTAGCGGGCTAGGATCCCGTTAAATATCACACAATCTTGACTTTGGCCAACAAATTGTATGATAATTAACTAGGTAGATCTCTAAGATCGATTGGATCCAATCCAATTCGTAGATCCGGTAGGCGAACATCCAAGTCCTAAACATATATCTTATATATGCCAATACATCCAATGTATTACCTAACCTTTTTCCTCTAAATAACTAAGCTTTGGCTTTGGCACAACAAACTTAGTGATCCCAGTCAAGCGCGACCCATTAACCATGAAAAGCTTCGTAATCAATGTCGATGGACAAGAAGTGGTATTGACTTTGGCCAACAAACCACAACTTGGACAAGACAACTGATATGGAACAAAGCCTTTGTGATTCAAACACATCCTCGACAGAAAAAGGCATTGACTTTGGCCAACAAACCAATGTCGTCTTAGATCTTGAGTAAGAATCACTTAATGGAAGGAATGACGCTTAATATTTAGCGAGGGTTTTTCGCGTGCAAATTGGCAACCAATTTATTATCTTTGTTAAGGTCTCATCATGATACACCTTAAACATGCATTCTAAACACATAATAAAGCGCATATGAAAAATAATAATGATATGCGGATGGATATTTTACACAATGATCCTAGATCAAATCTCTCCATTTCTCTATCCCGGTAGCACAAATTTATGGAAGCGGTTTTGGCCCAATTGGATCCAATCCAATTTTCCTTAACCCAACTTTGTACAACAATGCCCAATAAGCCCATTTACAACATTCAAGCCCAAATTCACAAAATAGGCCCAATTATAACTAAATCACAAAAACCCATTTCACAATTTAATTACCAAATGCATAACACAATTAATTACCCAATTAACATTTCTAAAACATCAATTAACACAACTAATCATGCTCATCTAAATCAATTAGTGTCCAACACAAATTAATCAAAATCAAACCCAATTACATGCTCAAAGTCTCGGCATTTAGGGAATTTAAAAATTGATTCGGTTTCAATCAAATTAAATCCGCAAACAATATTTCCCAATCGTTTCCAACTCATCCAATGATCAACGAAACAAAAATCACCAAGACTGCATAAGGCATAACTCCTCGGCCAAGCTCAATATTTTGGGGAAATTTTGTTCCAAACAACATTTCATTAAATTGATCAAATCAATCATCAATAAAAACATATTTAAACATACTCATTCATCCAATTTCACAAATCATGCTCAATCACATTTTTGCCCAAATTTTAACCCTATGTCAAATTTCATGCTTTTACTCGCTCTGATACCATTGTTGGAGTTTCTAGGTCCATAGGATCGAATAATAAACATGAAATAACTGCGAATACAAATCGAGAAAGTTGTGGAATACTTACATCGATCGGTTGAACGACGCAGAAGGCAACAAAAACACAAAATCTGCTCATTGTGAAGCTCACGGCAGTGCAGTTCACAGCTCACTGTTTTCGCCCTTCATCTTCAAGAATCCAAGCTCCAAGCTCCATCGTACGATTCTCGGCTCATTGGTGGACTTCCCTATCACCTTCGCATGTCTACGTAGTGTGCTAGCACTCTTGATTTTGCCACAAAATCATGACCTTGGCTTCCCACTGCTCACGGTTTAAAGCAAAACCAGTGACGAAAATCTCAGCCCCTTGGGCGTGAATGGAGGAAGAAGATGGGAGGAGAGAGAGAGATAAAATGTGTTATTAATTTTGGTATTTGATTTCTCAAACCTATGCCAAACTTTTGGCTCCAAAATAGCATTAAATGCTAGCCAACCACACACATCAACTTGCCATCAATCCATCACTCAGTGAATAGTGATTGGCGTCAATCACTCAAAGTGAAAGACATCCATCACTCAATTGACGCCTGATGTGACGCTAGAAGTGACTAGCGATTTGACGCTTGATTTGACGTGCTGCAATCGAATTCGAAATGCGAATGCGCTCGTAAATGATCTCGGGCTCGGGTTAGTTAATTCCAAATTAACGAATTTTCTGTTGCGTCGTAATTAAATGATTACGCCTAGCGAAATCACTATACACATCGCTAACGAATTAATTCTAAATTAATTCGTTCGCCTGAATTAAAATCTAATTTTAATTCCACGTCGAAATCCAGTTTCGTTTAATATATCGAATATATTAATTTATCGATTAATTCCAAATTAATCGTTCTCATCTCTCTTAAATGATATTTTATCCCAGATAAAATATCTCCGCTATTAATCCCAGATTAATTTTCTCTCTCTCTTCTAATTAATCCCAGATTAAATAAAAGGTGCGCGTCATACGTCATCGGTGAATCTTTGGGAAACGACCCATGAGATCCCCGGATATGTTGGCAGTAAATTCGGTCGTCGGACTATCCGAACACGTAAGTACCATCGTACTATGTTTATACCGAATTACAAGACAAGGTTGGCTTCTATCAAATCACCATGTCTTCCCAATTCTCCGGAAATATCCTTACATGAATAAAGGATCTGTATCAGGCGTAGTATACGTAGTATTGCGTATTTCAGTCCAGTATAAGATGATCAGATGCGAGGCCTGGGGCTGGTACAGTGTCTGCCCCGTACGAAGCCTATATCAGATTACGAGCAACTAGTCTCTTTAATATCGGATAATCATGACCAAGTCATATTATCCCGACTGTTGCAACCTTATTTAGAGAACCAGTTCTATATCCCTGCGCGATCATCAACTCTATATGACTGGAGTGACACTTCCGTCTTGACATCACACCCAACACACTACGATTCTCGATATACCCAGAATTGGCGTACACAGAAACCAGTTAAAGCCCTGTACGACCTTAACCAAAGTATATTGATTTTCGTATGCATTAGCGGTGCAAGTCTCAGGTTAAGACCAAATACACCTACCCTGATTTCGGACTTCCATAGACACGTAGTCATACTACCAATGGAATTCCGAGGGGGTCTATCCAGAGCGAAGCTGTTTCCCGTACCATCGGTGAAACACAACCTCCAATTACACTTGCATGAGTATCCTATACCCAAATATATGAGAACTATGCTGTTGTGCCCTCACAACGCGCACAAGTGTAATACTAGTCTTTTACGTATTCATCGATGTCCAATCTCGATAATGCTCTGACTATGGATGTTTAATGATTTATCCTTCGTGGACTGATACTCTCTCATATCATTCTCCTTCCAAGAAAAAATCATAGGGACCTCTCATCATTTATATATCGAGGTGGTCTAATCACAAATGATAAGAGTGCAATCTCCTTTGTCACATAGTTAATTTGTACAACAACACCGTGATCTGTACAAATAGTGACGCTATGGGTCATAATTGTCCAATAAACCCTAGATTTTTGTGTCTTTTGTTTATTTTTCCATTGTATTTTCCTTGTGTATTTATTTTGTATTTATTTATTTATATAGCAAATCCATATTCAACCAACCAAAGCAATCAATCCATTCTCCCTTTAATTAGATACTTGTAAATAAATAGTATCAATAATTAATAACAACAGTAGAAATTAAGTCCTTGTGGGATCGATATTTTTATACTACTTGAACGATATGTGCGCCTGTGTTATACACGTGTGATTACGCCGGTCATTTTCTCAACTTTTTGAAGCAAAAATTTGTCTCCAAAAGTATAGAGAATTCGGCAATTGCACGAGGGAGAAGAAAGATGAATAGTTCCTAGACTTGGTTGTTATGTTGAGTAAGTAAATGCCACATGTAATATGTCGAACTAACTCCATCAAGTGTGTGACAATTGATGTAAGTAAAGTGGGTCCCACCACTTTAAATTCCAAATTTAAGTTGGCTCATATAACTAGAAGAATTAAATCCAATTAAATGAATTTTTCATTGCTAAATAATTAAATCCAATTTAATTAAATAATGATGCCTTGCAAAATTATTACGATAGTCGCTTACGAATTAATTCCAAATTAATTCGTTCGCTTGAATTAAAATCCAATTTTAATTCCGTATTGAAATCCAATTTCAATTAATATATCCGATATATTATTTTAGCCCATATAAATAAATTAAATAGAATGTTGGACAATTATGACCCATAGCGTCACTATTTGTACAGATCACGGTGTTGTTGTATAAATTAACTATGTGACAAAGGAGATTGCACTCTTATCATTTGTGATTAGATCACCTAGATATATAAATGATGAGAGGTCTTTATGGTTTGTTCCAGGATTGAGAATGATATGAGACAGTATCAATCCACGAAGGATAAATCAAAATTATCCTAGTCAGAGCATTATCGAGATTGGACATCGATGAATGCGTAAAAGACTAGTATTACACTTGTGCGCGTTGTGAGGGCACAACGACATAGTTCTCATATATTTGGGATAGGGTACTCATGCAAGTGTAATAGGAGGTTGTGTTTCACCGATGATACAGGAAACAGCTTCGCTCTGGATAGACCCCCTCGGAATTCCATTGGTAGTTTGACTACGTGTTTATGGAAGTCCGAGATCAGGGTAGGTGTATTTGGTCTTAACCTGAGACTTGCACTGCTAATGCATACGACAATCAATATACTTTGGTTGAGGTCGTCCAGGGCTTTAACTGGTTTCTGTGTATGCCAATTTCGGGTATATCGAGAATCGTAGTGTGTTGGGTGTGATGTCAAGACGGAAGTGTCACTCCAGTCATATGGAGTTAATGATCGCGTAGGGATTAAAAACTAGTTCTCTATAAAGGTTGCAACCGTCGAGATAATATGACTTGGTCGTGATTATCCGATTTTAAAGAGACTAGTTGCTGGTAATCTGATATATGTTTCGTACGGGGCAGACACTATACCAACCCCAGGCCTCGCATGTGATCATCTGATGCTGGACATAAATACGCAATACTACGTATACTATGCTTGATATAGATCCTTATTCTTGTAAGGATATTTCCGGAGAATTGGGAAGGCATGGCACTTTGCTAGAAGCCAACCTTGTCTTGTAAATCGGTACAAATGTAGTACTTGGTACTTACGTGTTCGGATAGTCCGATGATCGAATTTACTGCCAACATATCCGGGGATCTCATGGGTCGCTTCCCAAAGATTCACCGATGACGTATGACTCGCACTTTAATTAATCAGGGATTAATTAGATGAGAGAGAAAATTAATCTGGGATTAATTGCGGAGATATTTTATCTGGGATAAAATATCGATAAAGAGAGAGAACGATTAAGTTGGAATTAATCGGTAAATTAATATATTTGATATATTAAAAGAAATTGGATTTCGATGCGAAATTAAAATTAGATTTTAATTCGGGCGAGCGAATTAATTTAGAATTAATTAGTTAGCGATGTGAATAGTAATTATGCTTGCCATGATTATTTAATTAAATTAGATTTAATAACGACGCAACGGAAAGTTCGTTAATTTGGAATTAGCGAACCCGAGCCCGAGATTATTTGTGAGCGCATTCGCATTTCGAATTCGAGTGCGGCAAATCAAATCAAGCGTCAAATCGCTAGTCGCAACTAGCGTCACAACATTCATCAATCAAGTGATGGATGTCTTTCACTTTGAGTGATTGACGCTAGTCACTATTCACTGAGTGATGGATTGATGGCAAGTTGATGTGTGTGGTTGGCATTTAATGGCTTTGTTTTTGGAGGGAAAAATTTGTGTATAGGTTTTGGAAATCATTTACCATTTTTTCAATCTAACACACAAATTTTTTATCTCTCTATCCTCCTATCTTTTCTCTCATCATTCACGCCCAAGGGCTGTGAAGTTTCTGTTTTCTGGTTTGCTGAGCAAAAGCCGAAAATGGTAGGGAAGCAAGTGTGATTTTGTGGCAAAAAATCGAGAGTGCTAGCACACTCCGGGATCAATGCGAAGGTGATAGGGAAGTCCACCCATGAGCCGGGAATCGTTCGACGAAGCTTGGAGCTTGTTCGAGGACCTCCAAATGCCGAAACCAGTGAGCTCAAAACTGAACTGCCGAAACAGTCCACTACCGAGCAAGATCAATTTTTATTGCCTCCGCGTCGCTCAACCGCTCGATGTAAGTATTCCACGACTTTCTCGATTAGTATTCGCACTTGTTTCATGTTTGTTATTCGATCATATGGACCTAGAAACTCCAACAATGGTATCAGAGCAAGTAAAAGCATGAAATTTGACATAGGTTAAAATTTGGGTAAAAATGTGTTTGAGCATGATTTTTGAAATTGGATGAATGAGTATGTTTATAACATGTTTAATTTAAGATTGATTGGATCAATTAATAAAATGTTGTTTGGAACAAAATTTCCCCCATTCTTGTCTTGGCCGAGAGTTGTGCCCTTTGTGTTCTTGGTGAATTTTGATTTTTTGATTCGTTGGATGAGTTAGAATCATTCGGTAATGTGATTTAATGTCGATTGTGGATTTAATCGGATTGAAACCGAATCGGTCATAATTTTCCCTTCCATTACCGAGAACAATAAGCATGATATTGGTTTGATTTTGATTAATTTGTGTTGGACACTAATTGATTTAAAGAACATGATTAATTGTGTAAATTAATGTTTTAGAAATGTTAATTTGGGTGGTTAATTATGTAATACACTTTAGGGTAATTAAATTGGAAAATTGGATTTTTGTAATTTAATTGATTTGGTCCTATTTTGTGAAATTCGGCTTAAATGTTGTTATTGGGCTTAATGGGCTTTGTTGTACAAAGTTGGGTTAAGGCAAATTGGATTGGATCCAATTAGGCCCAAAACCGCTTCCATAAAGCCCAAATGCGACTTAATGGACCTTTGTAATTTAATTGGGCCTAATGGGCCAAAATTGATTTAAAGGCTTATGGGGTAAATCCCGGATTGGAATTGGTTATCGGTTGACCCGAGTTGACCAAAAGTCCACGCCTTAAGAAATTAATTAAAAGCCCATTGGACTTTAATTAAATTAACGTTGGACGTTAATCGGGCTTTGAGACCCGTAGCGATTAAATTTGAATTTAAATCGTAAAAGGTTTATTATTAAAGTATGTTATTTAATTTAGAATTAAATGCATGTTAAATTGGATTTAATTATTTAGTTTAATTTAATTCAAGAATTCGTACTTTAAGTACTTATTCGCAAAAATGAGTTTGACTCGAGCAAAATAAAATCGTTGTTTGAACATGGATGGTCACTAATTATCAGATTAATTAATTTGATTATATTGATTGATAACATGCTTGTGTGAATACATGGTTGCGATACATGAATAATGTATATATGATGGCTTTGGCACAAAAAACTTTAAGTACTTATTCGCAAAAACGAGTTTGACTGGGATCACTAAGTTTGTTGTGCCAAAGCCAAGGCTTAGTTGATTCAGAGGAAAAAAGTTAGGTAATACATTGGATGTATTGGCATATATAAGATATATATTTCGGACTTGGATGTCCCCCTACCGGATCTAGGAATTGGATTGGATCCAATCGATCTTAGAGATCTACCTAGTTAATTATCATACAATTTGTTGGCCAAAGTCAAGATTGTGTGATATTTAACGGGATCCTAGCCCACTAGGAAATGCGGTTTCCTGAGTACTCGACAAAGGGTTAGAGGCTCGCCGAAAAATAGTGGGAGGCAAGAATTGAATTTGCAATATTCGTTCAATTACTCGCCATACGCGCTCAAACAATATCACTCGTCAAAACGAAATAAATGTTAGTTGGACTAATATTTAAATTGTTGTTTTATAAATAGTTGGACTATATATTCAAACTATTCATTTATATTTGATTATATAATTGGATTATAATAATTAATATATTTGATTTAATTAATTATAGTTGATTAAAATAGTTGGACTACAATAATCATTATAATTAATTGTACCTTAATCATTGATAAATAGTTGGACTATTAAAGTCAAGATAAAATTTGAAAGATTGACGTTTAATTCATAATCCTAGGGAAAATGTATTAAATGCTTTAATTTTCAAAATTGGGAATAAATTTTCAGGATGGTCCTGGAAAATAATAAGTTATTTTAATTGATAAAATAATAAATTAAGTCTAATGCCCGAAGTTAAGCAAATAGTAGAGCATAATCTTTTGAAGATTTATGTGATGACAACTTAAGTGCTTAATCCATTATACTTGTCAAGTAGACTCCTTAATTTCTGAATCAGAACTAAGGATTAGATCCTTAAAGTATGATGAAGAAATTGAAAGATCTTCATAAATCTATGTTTAGATTTTAGAAGTACTAAAATTGCGAAAGTTAACTCTTGCAGGGTTAATGACTATTCTCAATGAGATAAAGTCAAACTTTGAAATTAGGCAAGTAACGCAAGGCGCACCTTACTTCGATATTCTAGAAACCCGAGGCTTGGCCAAAGGCTACTAGAATGTGAAAAAAGGCAAAGGCAAAATCATTATAATCTTCTAGGAAAATAAATGACATATCCTAAAATGTCTGCCTAAATTGTGGCAAACGGGATCGTGGAAGCGTGACTGCCATTTGGACAAAGCAGACATGGAGGAATTGAAGAACGAGCAAGGCTCTGACTTCAAATATGTTTGTCAAAATTATGTTCACTACTAGTATTAAAATTAGATTTTAAATACTTAGTGTGGTACATAAATATATACTGATGTTCAGAATCTGCTATGAGCAGGATTAGGAAACTGTTATAATGTAACTAGTTTGACTAGGAACATTATCTCTATATCAGTGTTTAACCCGCTGCGGGTGAACCTTTATATTCTAAAACACTAAAGTATTTTATTATATAAAGATGATATTGAGATAAACACCATTAGATGAGAATAACAGAATTTATATTTTGAATATAAATAAAATCTCAAACGTATAAAATGACAAACAATAGCTCAAACTGATTTGATCAGAAGAAATTGATGTGGCATTGTTGTCTGGGACACAATCAAACAAGACTCGTATATCCACACTTTCGAAGAGTGGGTACTTGGACTGATTTGATTTTACTCAAATAAAGTCTACGAATCTAGTTTATTGGGCAATGTGCCTATAACACTATTTACTTGGTAAATGTGTAAATGCCACCGATTTATTAGCCCTAGTTCATAGTGAAGCAAGTGGGCCCATGTCTAGCTAGGCTAGAGGTGGAAAAGAATATTTCGTGACCTTACGGATGTGGCATCGCGTTATGGTTATGTGTTTCTTTTGAAGAACACAAATCGGAAACTTTTAAAGTTTCGACACGAAATAGACAAACAGATCGGCTAAAGTATTAAACCGTCACGGTAAGACCGTAATGGAAAATACTTAAGCAATAAGTTTCTAATATACTTGAAAGAGTATAGTATTCTTTCAAAAGAGGACTCCTCCCGGAACACGTCATTTTGACGGTGTGTCCGAACGGATAAACCGAATTTTGTTGGACATGATAAGATTAATCACGAGTCGCTCTGAGATACCATTTCCTTCAACGGATAAGCATTAAAAGTGCAGAACCTATAAGAATAAGGGTCCATAAAAATCTGTTGACAGATTTCGTGCCAATTGTAGGTTATCCTAGGGATACCAAAGTATTGCACTTATACAACTCAAAGAGAACAATTATTGTTGCTCACCATGTTGTTTTCCTAAGAGGAATATCGATATGCAGTGGTAAGTGGGAGGATAGTATAACTCGATGAAAATCGGAGTGATACTGTTCCTGGCACCGAATCCTAATGGAACACTTATAGTTCATCAAGGATGAAACTATACCATAATCTTCAAATACACAAGAACCGCGTATGTTGGAGAGAGTCAAAGAACATCATGGGTATGGGTTTCTGATCTAACCTCATAAAGATGTCTATCTTTTGAGGTATACCAACTGACTACGTACGAGGTAGTGATACAAGGTATCAACTCCCTATTATGACAAAGTGTCATGAGTCTGAAATGGATTCCATGTATATAAACAAGTTTAGAACTAGTTGATGTACCGCAAGGCATTATGCCTACTGGTACTGTATAAGTCTTCAAGGAAGAAATACATGGATGGCAACATACCAACGTATAAAGCTAGGCTTTTAGCGGAAAGGTATCTTTATCAACATTTGTTGATTTCGATTCAAATTTTTAACTGTTTCCACGGTAAATCCATTTGGATAATGCTTGCTAAAGCTACATGTTTCATGTATGAAATATGACAGCATTACGGGAAAATCGCTTTCCTGAAAGGGAAACCTTTAGGAGGATGTTTACAACATCCTGACGGTTTTTTCGTACCAAAACTAGCAAACAATGTTTGCAGGTTATTCGATCCATGTTTGGATTGAAGCAAGCATAGGTTCTTGGAATTGTCGTTTTGATGTAATCATAATGGTTTATGATATAATTTAAAACGAAAAGATTATTGTGTATATATGAGGGTTAGTGGGAGCGCACTGACAGTGGCTGTCCTATAAATAATGATATTATGTCATTTCTTGGAAATGATATTCCCAATAAATAATCGGCGAAAGCTTGGCTTTCGAGAAACCGTACATTGAAAAATGTACGTACCTGGTGTCTCATATGCTTTGAGTATATGATTCACAATCAGGCCGATCCAAGTGATAGTCACTGGATTGATGTTAAGAAAATCCGTTAGTTTCTTAGAGAACTAAGGATGCTGTCTTAAACTATGGAGATGGAGAACTTGAAGTGACTGGGATCACTGTTGCAAGTTTCCTACCGATAAAGACGACTGAAAGTCGCAAACGGTACTATACAGTTTTAATAACGGTACAGTGAGCTGGAAATCTTCCAAGCAAGATATTGTTACCGAATAAATAACAAATGAGGGTTATTGCTGCAGCTGAAGCGGCAATAGAAGCCATTTGTGTCGATAATAAATCTAATTAGATTAGATATAATTTTGTTAGCGGCTGAGCGAGGCTTGAGCACAGGCTAAAGAATTAATGGTCTCATCAACGATCCAGATATATACTTCGATATTCATCTAATTCGTTCGGATCATACATCGTGGCGATGTGATGATCGAATAAATCGCGTCAGACGATAATCATGCAAATCGCTGACGAAAGTCCTTCTCAGTAATTTGAGCCAACCGTACATAGTTCAGGTGTCAAGCACTCGAGTGACTGGCTATAGGCCAAGTGGGAGATTGTTGGACAATTATTACCCATAACGTCACTATTTGTACAGATCACGGTGTTGTTGTACAAATTAACTATGTGACGAAGGAGATTACACTCTCATCATTTGTGATTAGATCACCTAGATATATAAATGATGAGAGGTCCTTATGATTTGTTCCTGGATTGAGAATGATATGAGACAGTATCAATCCACGAAGGATAAATCATTAAATATCCCTAGTCAGAGCATTATCGAGATTGGACATCGATGAATGCGTAAAAGACTAGTATTACACTTGTGCGCGTTGTGAGGGCACAACGGCATAGTTCTCATATATTGGGTATAGGATACTCATGTTGGTTTCTATTATATGTCCCAAGGAAAGATTAAGCATATGAAATACAACAATGAATATATATTAAAAGATGAAGTATGGCGGAATAATACTTACAAAGCTTTTGTGATGAGAAGTGATGAAGAAAATCTTTGAATCTCCAAGCTCCAAGGTTCGGCCAAGGGAGAAGAAGAGTTGAAGCTCCAAGCTTTGTGTATTCCAAGCTCTTTGATGGTTTCCCTATCACCTCCTTTGATCCCTCAATGTGCTAGCAAATGGAGAAAAGAAATCAACTTCTTTGCCCTAATGGAAGTCACGGCATTGTGAGAGAGAGAGGAGAGTTTCTTTGATCTTTTTACAAAAATCAATTTATATTTATGCCATAATATTTATTAAATTAATAATAATCTTATGACACAAATCATGCAATGGCTTAGAGTGTCAAACACTCAAATCCATGCAAAACCATTGAGTGTATTGTACACTATCACCATGCAATGTATTAACAATTAATAATGCATATAATGACATGTGTCATGTGGGCCCCACACGTTTCCAAATGAAAGTGGGCCCACGTGCACTCACGCGTTCCGTTCGATATTTCCGAAATACCAAACTACGTCGCGACGTTAATTAAATCGAATTTAAATAAATAATTGCGCCTAGCGAAATTATTATTTATGTCGCTAAAGAATTAATTCTAAATTAACTCGTTTGCCAGAATTAAAATCTAATTTTAATTTCGCGTCGAAATCGAATTTCGATTATTATATCGAATATAATAATTTTATCGATTAATTCTAAATCAATCGTTCTCTCTCTAAATAAGGCACTTTTTATCCAAGATAAAGTTTCTCCGTAATTAATCCAAGATTAATTAAGTCCGAATCAAATATCATAGGTGAATCTTCAGGAAGCGACCCAAGAGATCTCCGGATATGTTGGCAGTAAATACGGTCGTCGGATAATCCGAACACGTACGTACCTCGTACTACGTTCTTACCGATTCACAAGACAAGGTTGGCTTCTAGCAAAGCGCCATGCCTACCCATTCTCCAGAAATATTCTTACTGAATATTAGATCTATATCAAGCGTAGTATACCGTAGTATTGCGTACATTGATCCAGTATCGGACGATCACATGTTAGGCCTGGGGCTGGAAATGTGTCTGCCCCGTACGAAACATATATCGGACATCAAGCACAGTCTCTTAAATCGGACAATCCTGACCTGGTCCATATTGTCCCCAACGGTTGCAACCTTTTATAGAGTACTAGTTCTGTGTCCTGCGTGATCATCACCTCCATATGTCTGAAGTGATACTTCCATCTCGACATCACATCCAGTACACTACGATTCTCGATAAACCCAGAAGAGGTGTACACAGAACCGGTTAAGGTCCCCCAACCACCAAACCAAAGTTTACCGATTGTCGCAAGTACTAGCGATGTAAGTCTCAGGTTAAGACCATATACACCTACCATGATGCGGCCTCCCATAGACACGCAGACATACTACCAATGGGATTCCGCAGGGTCTATCCAGAGCGAAGCTGTTTTCCGTACCATCGGTAAAACACAACCTCCTATCGCACTTGCATAAGTATCCAATACTTAAATATATGAGAACTATGCCGTTGTGCCCTCACAACGTGCACAAGCGCAATACTAGTCTATTCCGTATTATCGATGTCCGATCTCGATAATACTCCGACCCTAGGGATATTTAATGATTAAACCTTTATGGATTGATACTGTCTCATATCATCTCAATCCGGTATTAATCATATGGACTTTCGCCATTTATATATCAAAGTAAATAATATTACAAAACGGCAAAAGGCAATTTCATTATCACATAGTTAATTTTGTACAATAATACAATATCATTTACAAACAGTGACGCTATGGGGCATAATGTCTAACAATCTCCCACTTGGCCTATAGCCAGTCACTCAAGCATCTAATACCCGAACTATGTATGTGTCGTTCAAAAACTTGCTGAAGAACAGCCTTCGTCAGCGGATCTGCAATGTTGTCATCTGATGTGACCTTCTCGACCTTTACATCGCCACAATGTATACTCCCGAATCAGATGGTAACGTCGAAGAACATGCTTGGACCGTTGATGAGACCTTGGTTCCTTAGCCTGTGCTATAGCCCCGTTATTGTCACAATACAATGGAACGGGCTCAGCTGCTAACGGAACTACTCCTAATCCGATTAGGAACTTTCGGATCCAAACTGCCTCCTTTGCTGCTTCAGATGCAGCGATTACTCCGCTTCTGTTGTTGAATCGGCAACAGTATCTTGCTTGGAAGATTTCCAGCTCACTGTTCCGTTATTCAAACAAAAAATGTACCCGGATTGCGACTTGTAGTCATCCTTGTCGGTTTGGAAACTTGCATCGGTATACCCAGATACCGCAAGTTCTCCACCTCCATAAATTAAGAAAGCATCCTTAGTTCGTTTAAGATACTTAAGGATATTCTTAACTGCTATCCAGTGACCTTCACCTGGATCGGCCTGATAGCGACTGCACATGCTCAAAGCATATGAGACATCAGGTCGTGTACATATCATGGCATACATGATCGATCCGACTGCCGAGGCGAATGGTATCCGACTCATGTTGTTTCTCTCTTCCTGAGTCTTAGGACACATGTCCTTAGACAGAGAGGTACCACGTACCATTGGTACCAATCCCCTCTTGGATTGTTCCATGTTGAATCGCTTCAACACTTTATCAATGTATGTACTCTGGGAGAGTCCAAGCAGCTTTCTAGATCTATCCCGGTAGATCTTTATTCCAAGAATAAAGGCTGCTTCTCCCAGATCTTTCATGGAGAATTTTAATGAAAGCCAAGCTTTCACCGACGTTAGCATGGGAATGTCATTGCCTATAAGCAATACGTCGTCGACATAAAGGACAATAAAAGTAAGTGCTCTCCCACTAACCTTCTTGTATACACAAGGGTCATCTGCGTTTTGCACGAAATCATATTCTTTTATGATCTCATCAAAACGCTGATTCCATGACCGTGATGCTTGCTTCAATCCATAAATGGATCGATTTAACTTACAAACCTTGTTTGCAAGTCTTGGTACGATAAAACCGTCAGGCTGTTGCATATAAACATCCTCCAAAAGGTTTCCGTTAAGGAAAGCGGTCTTAACGTCCATCTGCCATATCTCGTAGTCGAAATATGCAGCTATTGCAAGCATTATCCGAATGGATTTAATCATGGCAACGGGTGAGAAGGTTTCGTCATAATCAATACCATATTGTTGACGATACCCCTTCGCTACAAGCCTAGCCTAGCTTTGTACGTTTGTACGTTGCCATCCATGTCGGTCTTCTTCTTGAAGATCCATCTGCATCCAATAGGCTTTACGCCTTCTGGTGCATCAACCAGTGTCCAAACTTGGTTGGCGTACATGGAATCCATCTCGGACTTCATGGCTTCTTGCCATAAAGCGGAATCGATATTTTGTATCGCTTCCTCATACGTAGCCGGCTCATTATCCTCAATAAGATTAATATCTACATGAGGTGAGATCAGGAACCCATACCTCTCAGGTACTGTTCTGACTCTCTCCGACCTACGGGTCCTTGTGTATGTGAAGTTTGTGGTACAGACTCATCCCGGACGGTCTGTTCTTGTTCCGTCGTTGATTCATTGCCAGGAACAGTATCACTACGATCTTCATCGAGTTCTACTTTCCTCCCACTTACCACTACCATGCATTTATAAAATCCTTCTCAAGGAAAAAATGCTTGTAGAGCAACAAATACTTTGTTCTCTTGTGGTGATAGAAGTAATATCCTTTGGTTTCCCTAGGATATCCTACGAAAAGGCATTTATCAGATTTGGGTTCAAGTTTGGTACCTTCCAAATGTTTAACATATGCCCAGCATCCCCAAATCTTCAGGAAAGAGAAACCTGGTTTCCTTCCTGTCCATATCTTCATATGGAGTCTGTTCAACAGACTTCGACGGTACCTTTATTCAAAATAAGTATAGCACTGTTTAATGCGTATCCCCAGAAGGATATTGGTAGCTCAGTGCGACTCATCATTGACCTTACCATGTCCAACAAGGTGCGGTTTCTCCTTTCGGACACACCGTTTAATTGCGGTGTTCCAGGAGGAGTCCACTGTGAAAGAATTCCATATTCTTTCAAGTAATCTTGAAACTCATAACTTAAGTATTCGCCACCACGGTCTGACCGTAATGTCTTAATACTCTTCCCTGTTTGTTTCTCCACTTCGTGTCGAAACTCTTTGAATTTCTCAAAAGTTTTCGACTTGTGTCTCATAAGATACACATAACCGTAACGAGATGCATCATCTGTATAGGTTACGAAGTAGTGAAATCCACCTCTAGCCTGGCTAGACATGGGCCCGCATACATCAGTATGAACGAGAGCCAACAGTTCTTGTGGCACGTTCACCTTTACCGCTAAAAGGTGATTTAGGCATTTTGCCTAAAAGACAAGATTCGCAGACGTCATATGAATTGGGATCAAATTCGTCCAAGTACCCACTCTTCGAAAGTGTGGATATGCGAGTCTTGTTGATGTGTCCTAGACGACAATGCCACATATAAGCTTAATCTTTTAGATTACTCCTTTTGAGCCTTTTGTTTGTCATTTTAGGAGATTCATTTATATTCAAAATATAAAGACCGTTATTTGCAACAGCTGTGCAAATTTCTGCATCATTCTTATATAAATAACACCCAGTGTTTCTAAATACAAAAGTGTAACCCTGCTGGGTTAACAAGGATACAGACATAATATTCCTAGTTAAACTAGGTACAAAATAACAGTTCAAAAGTTTAAGTACATGCCCTGAGGGCAGTTCTAAAACAAAAGTCCCTACGGCCAAAACAGCAACTGGTGTTCCGTTTCCGACCCGTAGATCCATCTCCCCGGATGCCAGCACCCTGCTATCCTGCAGATCCTGCACATCAGTACAAATATGAGCACCACAACCAGAATCAAAAATCCAATTTTTAAAACTAGAAGTATTCATATTTATCTCAATAACAAACATACCAGAGGCGATACCGCTTGCCAGCCTTGATATCCTCCCTCTGCCCTTTGCCCATTCGGCAGTCACGTTTCCAGTGACCCCTCTTGCCGCAGTTGAGGCAGATGTCGCGAGATTTGTCCTTTGGCTTCCTAGAAGCCACTGTCAACTTGCCTTTGCCCTTGTTCTTGAACTTCTTCTTCCTCGCACCTCCAATTGCCTTGGGCCCAGCCCTTGGCGCATGAGAGGTCGATGAATAATGCGCCTCGCGCTTGCTCCCCTTTAGGAGTTCCTTTTCGGACTCCTTCAGCACGGACAACAACTCTCCAAGAGTGTCGTCAGTGTCCATCAACTTATAGTTGATGATGATTTGTTTCCAAGTATCGGGAAGCGATTGTAATACCATATCAATCGTCAGCTCTGCCTCCAAGACAATGCCCATCTTGGCTAACTCATCTATGTCAGCGATCATTTGAGTCCCGTGGGCCTCAACTGATGCGCCGTCTGTCATCCGGGAGCGGAAGAGTTTCCTTACTAGCTCGTACCTCTTCATCCGCTTATTGGTGCGGTGGAGATCACGCAATCTTGCCATCATGTTATAGGGATCCAAGTCCCTGTTCTGGCGTCTGAAATGCTGGGTCATTGCAGCTAGCATAACTGACTGAGCTTGGTCACAATCGTCACTATGAGTCTTCCATAACTCTAGCTCCAGTGGCTCAGTGGGTTTAGGCGGGAGAGGTCTCTGAATAGTATACAGTACCCTCTCAGCCCCAAGCACTATCTTGAGGTTCATTTCCCAGTCGGCAAAGTTTGTCCCTTTGAAGACATTATCGCCCATGATTATGTCGCGGATATTACCTTTGCCAGTCATCTTGACAACTATAGTCCAACTATAAAGTCAACGATGTTATGGGTACAGTCAAACTGTTACAAGTAAAATAACAATATATTAGTCCAACTAATTATTAAATATTGACGAAATAATTTTGAAAGACGCGTAAGGCTAAGTATCTGAACGAAATTGAAATTCAATAATAGCCTCCCACTATTTTCTTCAAGTCTCTAACCCTCTGTAGAGAACTCGGGAAATCGAATTTCCTAGTGGGCTAGGATCCCGTTAAATAACACACAACCTTGACTTTGGCCAATAAAAGCTGTATGCTATTTAACTTAGGTAGATCTCTATGATCAATTGGATCTCATCCAATTCCTAGATCCGGTTAGGTGGACATCCAAGTCCAAAACATATGTAAAATGTCAATGTATCCATTACATTTTCCTAACCCTATCCTCCGAATCATCCAGGCCTTGGCTTTGGCCAAAAACAAACCTAATGATTCCAGTTAAGCGGGACCCATTGACGAGGAAAGTTTCGTAATCAATGTCATTGGACAAAAAGTGATCTTGACTTTGGCCAATAAAAATCACGATTTGGACAAGACACCGATATGCAACAAAACTCTCATGATTCAAGTACATCCTTGATTGACAAAGGTCTTGACTTTGGTCAAAACAAACCAATGCCAACTTCGGATCTTGAACAAGAATCATTCAATGGAAGGATATTTGCTTAATAAAATTGAGGGATTTTCGCGTAATTGGCAACCAATTTATTTATCTTTGTTAGGTCTCATCATCATACACCCTTAAGCATGCTTCTAAAACATCATAAAGCGCGTAAAGTAAATTAATAGTGATATGCGGATGGATATATAAACAACTTGTTCCTAGAACAAATCACTCCCTTCTCCTTCCTCTCCCCGCTAGCACTATTCTACTACTACCCAATTACATAATACAATAAGAGAAACCTCATTTACATTGAGGGGAATTAGGTGAGAAGAGAATACAAAGAGATAAAGAGATAAGGCTGGACACGCAGGTCCAATTTATAAATTCCAAATTTACAATAATTTCTAAAATTACCCTTTCCCTTCTAATATCCATCCGATATACACTATTCATTCATCACATACATATATATTCAAACAAGACATGCTTTTTACAACCAATCTAATCCAATTAATTAGTCTTTTTTAAGTGATCATCCATGTTCAAACAACGGTTTGATTTTGCGCGAGTCCAACTCGATTGAGAATAAGTACATAAGGTACGAATTCGCGAATTATATCGAACTACTTATTAAATCTAATTTAATTCGTATTCAATACTAATTCAATTATTTAATTCCAAATTAAATGTTTACACTTTTAATGTGCTTTAAAGACTTAGATTCTAAATCTAATTCTATTGGGTCTCAAAGCCCAACTAACATCCAATGTTAATTTAATTCAAGTCAAATGGGCTTTCAATTGATTTATTAAGGCTTGGGCTTTGGTCAATGTGGGTCAAACCCAATTACCAAGCCCAAATAAGGAATCACCCTTAAATGCCATAAAACCAATTTTAAGCCCATAAGGCCCAATTAAATTATTAAAGCCCATTATATTATATTTGGACTTAATGGAGTGATTTAGGCCAAATTGGATCCAATCCTTTTGGCCCAATCTACTTGGTCCAACCAAGCCCATTATGCCCAAATACAATATTAAAAGCCCAATTCACCAATTAAGCCCATTAATTAATTTTAATATTCCAAACATTAAAGTCCAATTAATTAAAGTGTATACCAAGATTAATATATTAAACCAAATATTTCAAAAATACCCATTTAATTTTATTAATCATCTATTTTTCAAATAATGTCCAACATTAATTTTAACAAAAATCAACTCCTTTCATGTCCATTATGTATTCGGCCAAGGTGAGTATTTTGTGTCGATTTGTTTTTCAATCCGATTGAATTACTAATCTACGTCCCGTATACGTTCTAAGTCATCCAATGATCTTAAACACAAAAAATTCCAATACATCCAATGTACATACCCATTCGGCCAAGGTTAAATTTTTGGGGAAAAATCATCCAATGCATTTTTCTAAAAATTGATTCCATATAACATCATTCTATATACATGTAAGCATACTCATTCATCAATTTCACAAGAACATGTTTCAATCAATTTTTACCACACCCAAATTTTAACCTAAAGTATTTCATGCTTAAACCATGGCTCCATGATACCATTGTTGGTTTCTATAAATGTCCCAAGGAAAGATTAAGCATATGAAATACAAACAATGAATATATATAAATATGAAGTATGGCGGAATCATACTTACAATGCTTTTGTGATGAGAAGTGATGAAGAAAATCTTTGAATCTCCAAGCTTCAAGTTTCGGCCAAGGGAGAAGAAGAGTTGAAGCTCCAAGCTTTGTGTATTCCAAGCTCTTTGATGGTTTCCCTATCACCTCTTTTGATCCTTCAATGTGCTAGCAAAATGGAGAAAAGAAATCCAATCTTCTTTGCCCTTAGGAGTTCACGGCATTGTGAGAGAGAGAGGAGAGTTGTTGTAAGTAATTTTTGTTACCAAAATCAATTTATATTTATGCCATAATATTTATTAAATTAATAATAAACTTATGACACAAATCATGCAATGGCTTAGAGTGTCAAACACTCAAACTCCATGCAAAACCATTGAGTGTATTGTACACTATCACCATGCAATGCATTAACCATTAAATAATGCATATAATGACATGTGTCATGTGGGCCCCACACGTTTCCAAATGAAAGTGGGCCCACGTGCACTCACGCGTTCGGGTTCGATATTTCCGAAATACCGAACTTACGTCGCGACGTTAATTAAATCGAATTTAAATAAATAATTGCGCCTAGCGAAATTATTATTTACGTCGCTAACGAATTAATTCTAAATTAACTCGTATGCCCGAATTAAAATCTAATTTTAATTTCGCGTCGAAATCGAATTTCGATTATTATATCGAATATAATAATTTTATCGATTAATTCCAAATTAATCGTTCTCTCTCTAAATAAGGCACTTTATCCAAGATAAAGTTTCTCTCCGCAATTAATCCAAGATTAATTAAGTTCGAATCAAATATATAGGTGAATCTTCAGGAAGCGACCCAAGAGATCTCCGGATATGTTGGCAGTAATACGGTCGTCGGATAATCCGAACACGTACGTACCTCGTACTACGTTCTTACCGATTCACAAGACAAGGTTGGCTTCTAGCAAAGCGCCATGCCTACCCAATTCTCCAGAAATATTCTTATAGGAATATAAGATCTATATCAAGCGTAGTATACCGTAGTATTGCGTACATCGATCCAGTATCGGACGATCACATGTTAGGCCTGGGGCTGGAGATGTGTCTGCCCCGTACGAAACATATATCGGACATCAAGCAACTAGTCTCTTTAAATCGGACAATCCTGACCTGGTCATATTGTCCCGACGGTTGCAACCTTTTATAGAGTACTAGTTCTGTGTCCTGCGTGATCATCACCTCCATATGTCTGAAGTGATACTTCCATCTTGACATCACATCCAGTACACACTACGATTCTCGATAAACCCAGAAGAGGTGTACACAGAACCGGTTAAGGTCCCCAACACCAAAACCAAAGTTTACCGATTGTCGCAAGTACTAGCGATGTAAGTCTCAGGTTAAGACCATATACACCTACCCTGATGCGGCCTCTCCCATAGACACGCAGACATACTACCAATGGGATTCCGCGGGTCTATCCAGAGCGAAGCTGTTTTCCGTACCATCGGTAAAACACACAACCTCCTATCGCACTTGCATAAGTATCCAATACTTAAATATATGAGAACTATGCCGTTGTGCCCTCACAACTGCACAAGCGCAATACTAGTCTATTCCGCATTATCGATGTCCGATCTCGATAATACTCCGACTAGGGATATTTAATGATTAAACCTTTATGGATTGATATTGTCTCATATCATCTCAATCCGGTATTAATCATATGGACTTTCGCCATTTATATATCAAAGTAAATAATATTACAAAAATGGCAAAAGGCAATTTCATTATCACATAGTTAATTTTGTACAATAATACAATATCATTTACAAACAGTGACGCTATGGGACATAATGTCTAACACTTATGTTCTCCAATCAAGAAGTGACAAATCATCTCTAAGTCTGTAACATACTGTTTCAGGAATTCATCTGCCAATTCCCTCCATCCTCCTTAGCCTTTCTTTCAGGCTTTGTACCTCACACACGGGTAACTACGGGTTCCCCCTCAATTGACATCCCAAACATCTCTATCTTGGCGCTGTTTTAAGGCCCACTGAACTCATAACTGAGACATATTGTCAGAGTGGACCCTCGGATCCCCATTCCCTTTGAACTTGGCCATATCCGGCATCTTGAACTGAGCAGGCAACTTTCCTCAAAAGCCATCGCCATAGTCAGTAATTCTTCGTCCTTACCCTTCATCTTAACTGGTAACGATCATTGATCCCGAAGCTTCTGAAATCTGCCTGAGACCCAATCACCTCTGCCTGTTGCATACTCCTGCCATGTCATCAAAAAGTGGGGATATCATCCCCCAACCATTCGGAGGCTCCTCACGTCGTACATTCTCAGAGTTTCCCCCAGCAACGGGGCACATCCATATTTGTCATGGCAGTAGTCAAGGTCTGCAATTTTGCTGGTTAATCTGGCGAAACCATTTTCCAATTGATCTATCGGGGATACCTCATTATCGGATGTACTCATTATCTGTTCCGGTCTTTTGGTGAGTCCTTCCCTCTTCCCTAACCCAAGGGAATCTATGATGGCTTTCAGACACAAGGTTTAGCTGATGTATTTGTAAGTATGGGGTGCATGAGATGCATGTAACATATATAACATACTTAATCAACTAAATTTTTCAAACAATCGGCCCGTTATCATTTTAGAAGCTTTTTGGGCTAACTGTCATAGGAGTGAACTCGTCCCAGTTTAAATGGCCCAATGAGTTCACATCTCATGGCAAAGAGCCCAACTAAATCCAAATGGTAATGTTCCGAACACAAGCACAAAGTGGCCCATCAACACTTAGAGGCATTTGTCCCAATCGTCATAAAATACGTTATTGTCCCAGTTTAAATGGCCCAACAAGCCCATATCCCATGACAAATGGTCCAAATGGATCCAAACGGTGATGTTCCCAAACACAAGCATAAAAGAAAGATAATGCAAACATAAAACAATAATTTCTACAGAATGGCCCATCAACATTTCAAAATCTTTGGGCCCAATGGTCATAAGGTATGAACTCGCCCCAGTTTAAGTGGCCCAGCAAGTCCGCATTTCTGACAATGGTCCAACTACATCCAAATGAGGATGGTCCACAAGCTCATACTCAAGGAAATAATTGTTCTTTAACCATACAATCCCGGTCTATAGGTGGATTCGTAGGAGTGTAGACAAAGGCTCTCATCGGCGAAGGATGACCCACAACTAGGTCTCCCCAATCAAGGGTTCGAGCAACCAAGTGAGCGCACCCTTTTTTATACACTAAGGTACGTGCCAATGAGCTATGGTGTGTGACTGATTGTCAAATGGATTTCCCGTTGTAGATTCCCTAGAGGGAAGGTGGAGCGAGGCTCACTAAAATACCCAAGCCTCTTAGGCTCTTATCGCTTGGTGTCAGGAATAAATAACGACCCATGAAAGCCCATGGACTTTAATAAAATTGACATTGGATGTTAATTGGGCTTTGAAACCCGAAAAGATTATATTTATAATCTAAGTCGTAAAGGCACTTTAAAAAGTGTAATTATTTTATTTTGAATTAAATATAGAATTAGTATTGAATACAAATTAAATAGGATTTAATGTTGTAGTTTAATATAATTGAAGAAATTGTAATTTGAGTACTTATTCTTAAACCGAGTTTGACTCACGCAAATCAAATCGTTGTTTGAACATTGGATGGTCATTAATTTCAGATTAATTAATTGGATTAGATTGATTGATAACATGCTTTGTGTGAATACATGGATGTGATATATGAATAATGTATATCAGATGGATATTAGATGGGTGAGGGCAATTTTGGAAATTGGTGTAATAAATTTAGAATTTATTAAATTGGACCTACGTGTCCAGCCTATTACCTCTTGATTCTTTGTATTTCTCTTCTCACCTATTCCCCTCAATGTAAATGAGGTTTATTTAGAAGTGTTATGTAATTGTGTATAAGTAAGATTTGTGCTAGAGGGAGAGAGGAAAGAGAGAGATTTGTTCTAGGAACAAGTTGTTTTAAATATCCATCCGCATATCATTATTAATTTATTTATCGCGCCTTATTAGGCTTTTAGAATGCATGTTTAAGGGTGTATGATGAGACCTAATCAAAGATAATTAATTGGTTGCCAATTACGCGAAAAACCCTCAACAAATATTAAGCATTTTTCCTTCCATTGAATGATTCATTCTCAAGATCCAAGATTGGCACTGGTTTGTTGGCCAAAGTCAAGACCTTTTTCCATCGCGGATGTGTTTGAATCATGAAGGCTTTGTTCCATATCGCATGTCTTGTCCAAGTTATGATTTCTTGGCCAAAGTCAAGATCACTTGTTGTCCATCGACATCGATTACAAAGCTTTCCAAGGTCAATGGGTTCCGCTTAACTGGAATCATTAAGTTTGGTGTGCCAAAGCCAAGGCTTAGTTGATTAAGAGGAAAAAAGGTTAGGGAATATATTGGATATATTGGCATATATAAGATATATGTTTCGGACTTGGATGTCCACCTATTGGATCTAGGAATTGGATGAGATCCAATTGATCTTATAGATCTACCTAGTTAATATCATACAATTTGTTGGCCAAAGTCAAGATTGTGTGTTATTTAACGGGATCCTAGCCCACCAGGAAACTAGGTTTCTCGAGTACTGAACAGAGGGTTAGAGGCTTGCCAAAAAATAGTGGAAGGCAAGTATTAAATTTGTAAATTTCGTTTAGATACTTGCCAATACGCGCTCATTTCATTTTTCGTCATTAATTAATAAATATATTAGTTGGACTAATATTTAATCGTTGTTTTAATTAAACAGTTGGACTGTATTCAAACTACTTCAATTATAGTTGATTATATAATTGGATTAAAGTGATCAATATATTTGAATTTAAAGTTGATTATATAGTTAGACTATATTAATCATTATATTCTATAGAACCTGAAATCGTTGATTGGATAGTTGGACTATAGCAATCAAGATAAGATAAAAGATTAGCGTTTAAAACATAAACCTGGGTAAAAATGTCTTTAAACGGATTTAATTTTCATATTGGGAATAATACCTCAGGATAGTCCTGGGAACTGAGAAGTTATTTTATTTGATTGAAAAACCTCTTGGCCGAAGCCCGGAGTTGAGAAAATAGTAGAACATGATCTTTGGAAGATTCATGTGATGATAACTTTAGTGCTCAATCCATTATGCTTGCCACAAAGACTCCTTAATTTCTTCATCAGAATTAAAAAATAGATCCTTATAGTATGATATTGAATTTGAAGGATCTTCATAGATCTATACTTAGATCTTAGAAGTACTAATTGCAATAGAAACTCTTGGAGAGTTAATGGCTATGATCAATGAGTCAAAGCCAGAGTTTGCAAAAGGGCAAGAAGCGCAAAGCGCATCTTACTTCGACATCCCAGAAGGCCAAAGCTTGGCCGAAGGCTTCTGGGGTGTGGAAAAGGGCAAAGGCAAAATCATCACGGTCTTCTAGGAAAAAAAATGACATATCCCAAGATGTCTGCCTAAACTGTGGCAAACGGGGTCACTGGATGCGTGACTGTTGTATGGACAAGGCAAACATGAAGGAAGTGAAGAGGGGTAAGGCTCCGGCTTCAAGTATGTTTGTCATAAACATTTCACTATTAGTTTCAAAATTTGATTTTTGATACTAGGTGTTGTACATAAATATGTACTGATGTGCAGAACCTGCTGATTAGCAGGAGACTGAATTCAGTTGAGATTAATCTGCGAATCGGAAATGGGACGAGAGTCGTTGTTTTAACCATAGAAACTTAAGTTTAGGAACAACCCTTTGGGTGTGTACTTAAATTAGGAAACTGTTAAAATGTACCTAGTTTGACTAGAAACATTATCTCTATATCAGGGTTTAATCCGTTGCGGATATACCTTTATATTCTAGAACACTAATTGTTTTATTTTATAGAGATAAACACATTAGATGTGAATAACAGTATTTATATTTTGAATATAAATAAAATCTCAAACGTATGACATGACAAACAAATAGCTCAAACTGATTTGATCAGATGAAACTTATTTGTGGCATTGTTGTCTGGGACACATAAACAAGACTCATATATCCACAATTTTGAAGAGTGGATACTAGAACAGATTTGATCCTATTCAAATGATGTCTACGAATCTAGTTCATTAGGCAAAGTGCCTAAAACACATTTTACTTGGTAAAAGTACAAGTGCCACCGATCTGTTATCCCTCGTTCATAGTGACATAAGTGGGCCCATATCTAGCTAGGCTAGAGGTGGATATAAACACTTCGTAACCTTTACGGATGTGGCATCGCGTTATGGTTATGTGTTTCTTTTGAAACACGAATCGGAAACTTTTGATAAATTCAAAGGGTTTTGACACGAAGTAGACAGACAGATCGGCAAAAGTATTAAACCATCACGGTTAGACCGTAATGGAAAATACTTAAGCAATAAGTTTCTCGAATACCTGAAAGAGTATAGTATTCTTTCACAGTGGACTCCTCACGGAACACCTCAATTTGACGGTGTGTCCGAACAAAGAAACCGAATTTTGTTAGACATGATAAGTTTAATTATGACTCGCTCTGAGCTACCATTTTTCCTTCAAGGGATATGTATTAAATAGTGCAATACTTATTTTGAATAAGGTTCCATAAAAATCTGTTTGACAGATTTCATATTAGATATGAACAGGAAAGAAACTGGGTTTTCTCATTCCTGAAGATTTGGGAATGCTGGGCATATATTTGGATGATACCAAACTAAAACCCAAATCGGATAAGTGCCTAATTGTAGGTTATCCTAGGGTAACCAAAGTATAGTACTTATACATCTCACAAGAGAATAATTTAATTGTTGCTCGCCATGCGATTTTTCCTCAGAGGAATACTTATATACAGTGGTAAGTGGGAAGAAAGTAAAACTCTATGAAAATCAGAGTAATATTGTTCCAGGCACCGATTCCTTAATGGAACACAAATAGTTCATCAGGGATGAAACTGTACCACAAACTTCGAATACACAAGAACCGTGTAAGTCGGAGAGAGTCAGAAAACAACCTGGGAGGTATAGGTTTATGATCTCACCTAATGAAGATGTCAATCTTATTGAGGAATACGAACTGGCTACGAATGAGGAAGTGATACTAGGTATCGACTCCCTATTATGGCAAAATGCCATGAAGTCCGAAATGGATTCCATGTATACCAACCATATTTGGACACTGGTTGTTGTACCGGAAGGCATTGTGCCTATTGGTATCATGTGAGTCTTTAAGGAAGACATACATGGATGGAAACATACAACGTGCTAAGCTAGACTTGTAGCGAAAAGGTATCGTTATCAACATTATGTCGATTACGACGAAACCTTTTACTCGTTGCCATGGTTAAATCCATTTGGATAATGCTTGCTAATACTGCATGTTTCATTTATGAAATATGACAGCTGGAATGTCAAAATCACTTTCCTTAAACGGAAACCTTTTGGAGGATGTTTGTAAACATTCTGACGGTTTTGTTGTACCAAAACGAGCAAACATGGTTTGCAAGTTAATTTGATCTATTTATGGATTGAAGCAAGCATTGCGTTCTTGGAATTATCGTTTTGATGTAATCATAATGGTATATGATTTGATTCAAAATAAAAATGATTCTTGTGTATATAAGGAGGTTAGTGGGAGCGCACTGACAGTGATTGTCCAAAAGAATGATGATATATCATTTCTTGGAAATGACATTCCCATAATACAATCGGTGAAAGCTTGGCTTTCATGAAAATTCTCCGTAGAATTCTTTGGAGAGACAACCTTTATTCTAGGAATAAAGATCTACTGGGATAGATCTAAAGGTTGTTGGCACTCTCCGAGGAATCGTACATTGAAAAGATGTACGCGACCTGGTGTCTCATATGCTTTGAGTATATGGAGTCACAATCAGGCCAATCCAAGTGATAGTCCCTGGATTGATGTTAAGAACATCCTTAAGTATCGTAGATGAACTAATGATGCTTTCTTATGCTATGGAGAAGGAGAACTTGAAGTGACTGGGTTCACCGCTGTAAGTTTCCTAACCGACAAAAACGACTATAAGTCGTAATAAGGTACTATATAGTTTGAATAATGGAACAATGAGCTGGAAATCTTCCAAGCAAGATACTGTTGCCGAATAAACAACAAAGCAGAATATGCTGCAGCTGAGGCAGCAATAGAAGCACTCTGGATCTATAATAATCCTAATAGATTAGGAGTAGTTCTGTTAGCAGTTGAGCTAGGCTACAACACATGCTAAAGAATTAATGGTCCCACGAATGATCCGAGAATATACTTCAACTATTCATCTGATTCGTTCAGATCATACATCATGGCGATGTGATAATTGAATAAATCGCATCAGATGATAACATTGCAAATCCGCTGACGAAAGCAATTTCTCAGCAGAAGTTTAAGCGTCCCGCACATAGTTCAAGTGTAGGACACTTGAGTGATTGGATATAGGCCAAGTGGGAGATTGTTGGACAATTATTACCCATAGCATCACTATTTGTACAGAACACGGTGTTGTTGTACAAATTAACTATGTGACAAAAGAAATTGCTCTTTTATCATTTGTAATTAAATTATCGGGATATATAAATGATAAAAGTCCATATGATTAGTTTCGGATTGATAAGATATGAGACAATATCAATCCATGAAGGTTTAATCATTAAAACATCCCTAGTCGGAGTATTATCGAGATACGACATCGATAATGCGGAATAGACTAGTATTGCACTTGAGCGTGTTATGGGAGCATAACGGCATAGTTTTCATATATTTGGGTATTGGATACTCATGCAAGTGTAATAGGAGGTTGTCTTTACCGATGGTACGGAAACAGCTTCGCTCTGGATAGACACCTCGGAATTCCATTGGTAGTATGACTATGTGTCTATGGAAGTCCGAATCAGGGTAGGTGTATTTGGTCTTAACCTGAGACTTGCACCACTAATACTTGCGACAATCAATATACTTTGGTTTTGGTCGTCCAGGGCTTTAACCAGTTCTGTGTACTCCTCTTCTGGGTATATTGAGAATCGTAGTGTATTGGGTGTGATGTCAAGTTGGAAGTATCACTTCAGTCATATGGAGATGATGGTCACGTAGGATACGGAACTAGTACTCTTATGTACTGCAGTCATCTAGATAATATGACTAGATCCAACATGTGTTTCGTACGGGGCAGACATAATTCCAGCTCCAGGCCTAGCACATGACATCCGATACTGGATCACAATACGCAATACTACTTATACTACGTTTGATATTTGTTTATTCCTTTAAGAATATTTCTAGAGAATTGGGTAGGCACGGTGCTTTGCTAGAAGCCAACCATGTCTTGTAAATCGGTAAAATTGTAGTACTAGGTACGTACGTATTCGGATAGTCCGATGACCGGATTTACTGCCAACATATCCGGGGATCTCATGGGTCGCTTCCCGAAGATGCACCAATGACGTATGACTCGCAAATAATTAATCTGGGATTAATTAGTAAGAGAGAAAATTAATATAGGATTAATTACGGAGATATTTTATATGGGAATAAAATATTATTTAAAGAGAGAGAACGATTCATTTGGAATTAATCGATAAAATAATATATTCGATATATTAACGAAATTAGATTTCGATGCGGAATTAAAATGGATTTTAATTCGGGCAAACGAGTTAATTTAATTAATTCGCAAGCGACGTGAATAGTAATTTTGCTAGAAATAATTATTTAATTAAATTTGATTTAATTACGTCGCAACGGAAAATTCTTTAATTTGGAATTAGCGAACCCTAGCCCTCGTAGTGTTTGGGGGCCCACTCGTATTTCGAATCAAGTGGGGCCCACAAGTCACATCACGCGTCACATCACTAGTCAACTTTATCACTTTATTGTGATGGAAGTTGTTGGTTGATGGTTGAGTGTGAAACACTCAATTGTGATGGTTTGAATGATTAATACCATTTATTTAATTTTTGGTATATCATTTTAAATTGATTTTTGAAATCAATACAACTCACATATCTTCTCTCTTTCTCTCCCATTCGGCCAAGGGCCATTTTTCTCTCTATTTTTGCTTCTCTTTGCCGAGAACAGCAATGATGAACAAGGAAAGATTTGTGGCAAATTTTTCCATGATGCTAGCACATCCAAGGGATCTTACAAAGGTGATAGGGAAACCCATTCATGAGCATGGAATCACACACAAATCTTAGAGCTTGGAGAGCACAAAGAAGGATATTGGCCGAGAGTCATCCATGGAGGAAAAGCTTGAAGAAATTTTTGTGTTTCATCGCATCGTAAATCCGATTAAAGTGAGTATTTTCGCAACTTTACATTGATGTATTCACATGTTTTCATTACTTAATTGATCTTAGGAAGACCTAGAAAACCCAACACGCCTCTGCTGGGTTTATTGAGAATCGTAGTGTATTGGATGTGATGTCAAAATGAGAGTATCACTTCAGTCATATGGAGATGATGGTCACGCATGATACAATACTAGCACTCTTAAATGCTGCAACTATCGGGATAATATGACTAAATCATGATTATCTGATTACAGAGACTAGTTACGCGGGATGAAATATGCTTCGTACGGGGCAAACACAGAGCCAGCCTAGGCCTAACATGTGACATCCGATACTTGATCGTATTACACATTACATTAGTATTACTACGCCTAATACAGATTATATATTCCTCATTGAATATTTCTGGAGAATTGGGTAGGCACGGTGCTTTACTAGAAGCCAACCATGTCTTGTAAATCGGTGAGAACATGGTACAAGGTACGCACGTGTCGGATAGTCCGACAACCAGATTTACTGCCAATATATCCAGAAATCTCTTGGGACGCTTCCTAAAGATTCACCAATGACATTTGACTCGAACAAAATAATCTAGGATTAATTATGAGAGAGAAAAATAATCTGGGATTAATTGCGGCATGAAATTATCTGGGATTAAATTCGTATAGAAGATAGAACGCGATTAATTTGGAATTAATCGATTAAAATAATTTAATAGTTAAATTGAATTTTTCTATGTGGGAGATTCTAGGTCCATATGATCGAATAACAAACATGAAACAAGTTCGAATACTAATCGAGAAAGTCGCGGAAAACTTACATCGAGCGGTTGAGCGACGCGGAGGCAATAAAAATTGATCTTGCTCGGCAGTGGACTGGTTCGGCAGTTCAGATTTGAGCTCACTAGTTTCGGCCTTGGAGGTCCTCGAACAAGCTCCAAGCTTCGTCGAACGATTCCCACCTCATGGGTGGACTTCCCTATCACCTTCGCATTGATCCCGGAGTGTGCTAGCACTCTCGATTTTGCCACAAAATCACACTTGCTTCCCTACCATTTTCGGTTTTTGCCCAGCAAACCAGAAAACAGAAACTTCACACCCCTTGGGAGTGAATGATGAGAGGAAAGAGAGGAGGAGAGAGAGATAAAAAATGTGTGTGTTAGATTGAAAAAATGGTAAATGATTTCCTAAACCTATACACAAATTTTTCCCTCCAAAAACAAAGCCATTAAATGCCAACCACACACATCAACTTGCCATCAATCCATCACTAAGTGAATAGTGACTGGCGTCAATCACTCAAAGTGAAAGACATCCATCACTTGATTGACGAATGATGTGACGCTAGTTGCGACTAGCGATTTGACACTTGATTTGATTTTTCGCACTCGAATTCGAAATGCGAATGCCCTCGCAAATAATCTCGAGCTCGGGTTCGCTAATTCCAAATTAATGAACTTTCTGTTGCGTCGTTATTAAATCTAATTTAATTAAATAATAATGCCAAGCATAATTACTATTCACGTCGCTAACTAATTAATTCTAAATTAATTCGCTCGCCCGAATTAAAATCTAATTTTAATTTCGCGTCGAAATCCAATTTCGTTTAATATATCAAATATATTAATTTACCGATTAATTCAAAATTAATCGTTCTCTCTCTTTATCGATATTTTATCCCAGATAAAATATCTCCGCAATTAATCCCAGATTAATTTTCTCTCTCATCTAATTAATCCCTGATTAATTAAGTGCGAGTCATACGTCATCGGTGAATCTTTGGGAAGCGACCCATGAGATCCTCGGATATGTTGGCAGTAAATTCGATCGTCGGACTATCCGAACAAGTAAGTACCAAGTACTACGTTTGTACCGATTTACAAGACAAGGTTGGCTTCTAGCAAAGAGCCATGCCTTCCCAATTCTCCGGAAGTATCCTTACTGGAATAAGGATCTATATCAAGCGTAGTATACGTAGTATTGCGTATTTCTGTCCAGTATTAGATGATCACATGCGAGGCCTGGGGCTCGAACAGTATCTGCCCCGTACGAAGCATATATCGGATTACGAGCAACTAGTCTCTTTAAAATCGGATAA